>JAQQZY010000011.1:11661028-11673041 GCA_030068375.1 Ostorhinchus rueppellii
AGATAGATAGATAGATAGATAGATAGATAGATAGATAGATAGATAGATAGATAGATAGATAGATAGATAGATTTGGTATTTGGATGCGACAAATCTTGATTAAGGTTCTCATAACTCATGCACGAAAGGCTTAATTTGATTGTCCTTTTAGTCTTCTGCACAGCACTTTGGTCCACTGTGTTTGTTTTAAAGAGCTTTAAATAAAATTGGATTGGAATTGGGGGGGGGGGTGGGGGGGGGTTGTCACGTCATGAAAAAGCACATGCTTTTTTTTTCTCTTTTCAGGAGCTCAGTGTCCTCACTAAAGACCAGGAGGCGATGAACAATGTGGAAGTGGCAAAAAGCAACATCCAAGACAAGCTAGGAAGACAAAGGAAATGAAGGGGGGTCATCAAAGAACGTAGAGGAAAATAAAGACGATTCATCCACCTTCTTCTTCCTTCTTATTATCCCCATCCTTCCACCCCTATACCCCGTACCCTTACCTGTCCCCCTCCAACGCCATCACAACTCTTTCATCTTTTCATGTCTATCCATTATACTGTCTTTGTAAATATCAATCTGCCTGTAATAAATACAAAGGTTCCCATTGCTTGAGCTGTAATGATTCTGCGAGGTGCCAGAGTAAGAGAGTTCCTGCAACGGAAATTGGAATCAATTCAGAGTCTGAATTTACACCCACAAAAAGAGTAAGGATTTCAGCATTTTTTTTGAAAGAGGCTTCAAAATATAAAATACCAGAGCTGTCAAGACTCCAAAATGCGTTCTGAAGGTAATCTGCCTTCTCTATGCCAGCTGCTTGGGTTGTAAGTTTCAAAGTGAGCTGAGAATTTTATGCAAATAAACTTGGGGCACATTCAAACAGAAAATAGTCTCTCCCAAATCAGCTGCATCAGATGCTTCAGCTGTTAAAGAGTTCTCACTTTAATGGTTGAGAGTGAGCATCGTTCTGGATGCAACACACAGGAAACACATTTTGGTGTCATTGTTGAGGCAGACAGGAAATGTGAGGGGTAAGAGGACGGAATGAAGCAAAAGGGATGCAATTTTATCTGCCATGGAACCTTAAAAGGACAAGTCTCAAGCATCGTACTCCTCTGAAGACCACATTACAATGCAGTTTTTTTGTATACTTCTTTAATATGTACATATATATAACATCCTCAGGCACCTTTAGAGGTGTTGGTAGGGAGAGGCGCCATGCAAAGAGCAGTCATGGAAGCACGATCACACCTGTCAACAAGGTCATACATGTGCTCTATTAACACCATGCGGATAAAGAGACGGTGCAGACATCCCCCAGCAGTGTCTGCGTCACTGCTGGTAAAAGCTCAAAGATGAATGGAACGAAGCTTTATCATCACTACAAGTACAAAAATATGAGCCACTACCATCGACATCACCATCATGTTACGATCATCATTACTGTAGCTACAAATATATCATCATCCCTTTGAAATTCCCATATGACAGATGCTTCAAATAAATCTCAACTTTTCTAGAAACGAACCCTCTGACTTTATTGTAATATTTTCTTCTACATCTGGAGATATCAAACTAAATCCAGTGTATCCATAACTATAAGCTGTGATACTGGTGATATCAAAGCTAATAGCTCACTGAGATAAGATTCGCAAAGCTCTCAATTAGGGATGCTCTGATACCCAATACTGGTATCGGTATCGGAGTCCTGCACGGGTTCGGGTACCTGCAGGTGAACCACAAATTTTAATGAAATGGTTGAAGCATTTTGTGCTGTGTCGGATACAGGTATGGGTCAGGTCACACGCAGGAGAGTGTGGGTCTAATTTGCGGTTTACATTAGACTACAAAACATCATGTGCCAACAAACTGTGTTCAGATTCTGTGTTTAGCAACATCTTCATTTGGCCCCGCCTTCAACTGAAGCTACACGTTACTGTTCAATTGTCGTGGCAATAAATGTTTGTATTTAATTTTGGCTATCTGACTGATTTTCATTCCGGTTCAGTTCGGATATCAGGTTTATTTATAGTGGGTCGGTTCAGGTGCAGAATTTTATTTTAATTCTGTCGGAAAATGGGTCGGATGCAGGTTTAAATATGACGGGTACGGGCGGTTGCAGTTTGCTAAATTCCGAACCGTGCAGGACTCTTATTGGTATCTGGTCCGATTCTCAGCGTGAGTACTCGTACTCGTAAAAATACTCCGATACAACCGTACCGGTACCACTTACCGCAGCGTGACATTCACAGTTTAGTGCAGCAGGTACAGAGTAATGTCAGCAGTGTGGAGATTTTTCAAAATAAATGACGGTGACAAAAGTAACGCTGACTACAAATAACATTAAAGACACAGACGGATATGCACAGAGCGTTCCAGACGGAGAATACAACCAGGAACTGTGGAGGTAGAGGTTCAGTTCAAAGCACAACTGTGTGAGTTAGAGACAAACTACTGACATTTATAACAACTACCCAGAGCTGGGCCCGTTTATATCCTACTATGGGGGTAAGGAGCGGTGTGGATCACCACCTGTAGAAGTGAAAGTAAAACTTAAAATTCACTAGTCTTTTCCCTACCTCCTGAAGCTTCCCTTTTAAACCTTACCAGTGGAAACTCTACATTAGTATTCACATTAGTGTTACCTCTGCCATCTCCATGTTCGTTATTACTGACTTTTTTCTTCTTCTTCTCATAAAACTTTTCTCTTATTTGTCCAGTATGGTTAAGTAAGAGCGGTACCCCTTGGTGGATTGATTGAGAAACGCTCATTCCAACTTATTAAATGTCAGTAGCAGCACTTTGTTCCAGTCAGATTAATGACAACGGCAATAAAGCACATTTTCAAAAGGAACTAAGAACTGTAATGAGATTATTAAATACTCGTATCTGTACTCGGTATCTACAAGTACTCAAATGTCTGGAAAAAAGTGGTATCGGTGCATCCCTACTCTCAATAGTTGGACTTATTGATAACTAACATCAGATCACATGGGCTCACTATCTGAAAAACCAAAGGTTTTCCCCATTTCACAAATGCAACATGTCTGTATGAGCCCTAAACATTCCATAAGGCATCTCCTGTCTTTGCACCATAATCTGTCTTGCAGTTGTACTTCTGCTTTTTCATTTGTAGCTTTGAGCTTTATCTATTAGCTTGATATTCAGCTACACATTAATTGATTAATAACATTGAGTTTGGCACTAAATGATTTACAACTTCGGCATTTACTTTGATTTAGACTTTCAGGTCAACAGTGGTTTATTTTCTAATAAAGGTAGTACATACTGTATGAGATATGCATGATTGTTTTTAAGTTTTGGGTGGGTGTTTGATTCAAAGCCTTCTTCTTAGAGCTCCAAAACACTTATTATATTGGTCTTCCCAAATACACTTCTAAAAATAACCAATCCTGTTATTATGCAAATTTTCTCCAACAGAAATGTTTTGTTTTATAGGTTGAATATACTGCCTTGATATGCCAGTTTTATACAGTAAGATCACATGTAAGAAAAAACTTCAAAGAAATCATTAGTTTTACGTTTCAAATCAATGACTTTAAGGAGCTGAGAAAAATTGATTTTACATGTAATGGGACTGACGGTAAAGTAACTGATACTCTACTTCACAACAACTTCAGCAGCATGTTAACTGCACCTCATCCACAAAATACTCAGTGTTATGTGTGTGCTTAAACTTTGAAAGAAACCAGTTTCATAAGGAAAATAGCATGTTCTCTACAAACATATTTGCACTCACAATGTGAAATGGTCACAACTATGCAAGATACAAAACGCAGTACTGATGAAATAAGACAAATCTTATAATCCTAGTAGAAACAGGAATTCTGGATGATTCTGGCCATTTTAGTTGGATTTTTCTTTTATCTGACGGAGGAATCCTGTTCAGTTGAGATGGAAAAACAGCAGAAAACCAACCAATATAGTGAGATGTGGATTAAAAACACGCAAAGTGAGAGATAGGGAATCAACTAAAGGTTAAGCAGATGATGTCGGTGGGCTTAGCCTCGGACATGCGGGGAATTTAAAGTGTGTCGAGCCTTGTAGATGTCTGTGTGTCAACGCCACATGGCAGCCAAGAAGCACTTTGCATCTTTCTTAAGGTCAAGAGCCAAAACTGTCATGTAGCTCATGCACAGCTAAGTGGGTAATTAATTTTGATCCCTTGAGTGGAAACAAAGGAGTTTTATATTTTACGGTAGATTAGCGCAAGTATGTGATAAAAGAAGCAATAAGAAGAAGAAACAGGAGAAATGAGTGACAATCGATGGAGGATATACGAGTTGTGGGGGGTTACAATATGGCAGGGCACTGATAAGAGAAGAGGGTCAAAGGTCAAGACCAATTGTGTGTTCTCAATGAAAATTTTTCCCACTTGATAGGAACATAAGCCAGATTACACAATCACAATTTAGGGAAATGGAGCCAGACTCAGAAACTGCATATAATTGGTGGACTGACTGATTTCTGAACTGCCAAGTTTTTGTGCTGGCAAGAGGTGTTTTTTTCAGGCATTGTGAAGTTGGTATATTACTTAAAACTACAATGGAAAGACTTTTTTTTTGCAATTAAAAAAAAAAACCCTGATGTGGACAGACGTTACAACAAGCAAAGAAGAGTTTTTAACAGAAACACGGTGCAGTGTGTGCAGACACACCAGGAAACTGAATAATTTTTTAATTTGGTAGGGGATAGAAGTAAAATATAATAATAATGAATATATCTATAAATCAACACGATGTTTATGTTCGTCACCATGTTTATGGAATGACTTTTCGCGATAGACAAATCATCGCATTTGTGATTTAATGGAAAAACCGACATTACGTACTTCTGTTTTTTCGACATTTAGTAAATATCAATAAAGGTTTGCACATAAGCCTATCGGAAAAGTGACTACTGTTAGGTTTAGATAAGTTATGGGTATGGTTAATGTGGAGTTAAGACCGCACAAAATAAACAGAAGTCATTGTGAACTCTGTGAAATGCATGAAAAACTCTCTCTGGCTCTTTGTAGCAGAGCACCACCGATCATGGAGAAGGTGGTGAGAGGTGCAGCAGGGATGATATTTAGTAACCAGAGCTGCATCTGACAAATGATGTGGTGAAGAAGAAGAGAGGATGTTCTGAGAATTGCCCACAGAAAGTGTGGTCAAATCAGAGCGATAAAAGTGTAACATTGAGCGAGACACAGTGAGAGAGCAATGGAAACGCTGAGACTTGAGAGGTGTTGAAAATGGGAGAGATCAAAAGCAAGTTTTCGCTCTTTTCATCTGTCGCCGTGGGCTGTAAAATGTCTACCGGCAACATATGAATTTCACACCAACCACTCACAATCCTGTGCATGTTCGGATGTGGTTACTCTTTTGATGTTCCCCTGCTTTCCTCTCTGCGGACCATTAGCCACACCTTCCCCCAGTTTCTGCAAGCAGCTGTGGAAATGCAAGCCCATAAAGATGATTAGGTTCTGTCTGAGAGCACAGATTACATCCAGGAATCAAATTTGGCTTTCCTCTCAGCTCAGAGGTCTCAACAAGGCAGCAAGTTGTGGAGGATTCAAAGGTGTGATGTTGAGCAGGGTGATTGCTCACAGGGTCATAAAAGGCATCGTATTTGTAAAATTTAGATAACATAATCTCAGCATTTCTAAAGAGGAACCAAAAGTGGAAAAATTCTACAGATTTGTATGAAGAAAATGCGAGACTTTGAATAAAATAAGTGAAAAGACAAAACAAAGAAATTTAGTCTGAAGGCATTTGTATGTATTGTGAGTCAAAAACTAATTAAAATAGTGTCAAACTGTAATGTACCAGGAAGAAACCCAAAAGCAGACCAAACACAAAAGTCTAAAGTTTAAAGTCTTCACTGAGCAGTTCTTGAAGATAACACAATGAATCAGTACAATAATCAGAATCCTCTTCGTCACCAATTGGTGCACAGAGTCAATGTGATCCTGATCCAGGAGTCCAGTTGAGGGACCTGGGAACTTGGGGGGGGGACGCTAAGCAGGAGGTTGGGTTCGGTCTGGGGTCATTTCACCGTGAAAGCTGGGGCGGAGCTGGAGACTTGGTCAGGGACGGTCCAAGGTTCGGTACCGGAGTGAGCAGCGTAGAGCAGGCTGGAGGCTTGGTCAAGGGATGAAGGGCAGATCGGAACCAGGGACTGAGACAGGTACATGGAGGTCACAACAATTTCCAGGACGCAGACAGGGGACATAGTCAAAGACAGGCAGGTTTTACACAGGAGACGAGAAGCAGGAACCAGAGACAGAAACTGGTCATACACAAAGAGACATGTAACAAAGACATGCTCGAATGCAATGCAGGGCATAATACAATCTGGCAGGGTTTGACTGGGAGAGGAGGAGTTATAAAGGGAGAGAGTGATGAGGATCAGGTGAGAAGAACAGGTGAATCGAGTCAGGGAATTAGGTCAGAGTTCACAGCAAGAGGGGAAAAAAAAACAGAGAGAGAGGAGACACAAAAAAGGACAGAAACAAAGACAAACAGCACAGATGTGACACAAACCTGTGATAAGGTACCATGTTCAAAAAACAGGAACTGTAGTTGGTTGATGAAGGTAAAATGCATCCCAACATGCTATGAATTAAGGACTTCATACAGAAGGTTTGTTTTTTTGTGCTGTGACATTTTTAGATTTTCCTAAAACAAAATACAGAAGTAATTATTTTGATCAGTTTTGGGGTTTTTGCAAGTTTGTGATCATCTTTGTTGGTATGTATGAGTCAATCCTAATGCACCATGACACAACAGATGCAAAAAGCCTTACATTCACACCTACAGGACTGTGCAAAAATCACTGGCCAACTTTAGCTTTGTTGTTTTTGTACAGTTAAAATGAGCATACATATTTAATTCTTTTTTTTCCTCACATATATCAAGGAAATATAATAATGTAATATAATACAATAAAATAAAATAGGTGCTGGCCAACACAGACAGTCACATACCATTTTAGTTCTCAGTTTCCATTCAGTTAATACTATTCACAACAACTAAATTGATAATGATATAACAATCAAACATAATTAACAAATTTCATTATATTTCTTTAACAAACTGGCTTTTCCTCAAATTTGTAGAATGCGAGTGCTAGCCTAATTATCACTAATCCATTAGTCTTTCCGTGCTTATACACTTCTCTCATGGTGAACAGCATTGAAGTTGACTCCACCACAAGGAGTTTGTGTAATTACAGTACATACTAAACTGAAACATCACTGGAGCCTTTTCGGAAATTTTGTTGCAAAGTGCATTAGGGGAAGGGGAATTCCACACAGCTGCAGCAGCGACAAACACGAAGAAAACAAGTAATGACGCCGTGTCTGCTACTCAGAAGAAAGGTCAGAAGAAATGGAAAGAATCACCATAAATCAATTGACATCTTCTAATACGGTGTGTGTGATCATGAAAACTAATATTTAGACATCAGTTTCACCATTCATTCGCTCCTTACGGTACATGATGCCTACACAATGACAGATTCCAGAAATAGCATAAAACTGATGTCTAAGGCTATGTTCCGACAGAAGCCAAATGTGGCCCAAATCCGATTTTTTTTTTTTCCTGCTATTTGACCTGTGTCCGACCTGTTAAATATAGTCTGAACAGCACAAATCTGATTTTTTAAAATCCCACCCAGGCCACTTTCATATGTGGTACTAAACCCAATGCATATCGGATATTTTGCAATGTGATGTCAGTCTGAACGGCCAGGTCGCATTTATCCGACCTTGACATCATTGAAATCACCGGAGATGAATGTCTTATCATGAGAGTGTTACGGAAAGGCGGTCACAGATATACTGAAATGTTTTTTCTGGTGATTTGAAAATTCTGAAGAAAGTCTGTCAGTGAAGCAGCTAACGTCACTATCCCACCACTCCTGACTCTGACCCCACAATCAAATACTCTGTTGCACAGACGTAGCAGCCACAGTAACAAACCTCTGCTCTTTTTTAATCTTCTACTTAAAATGATTTGACTGTAATGGTGTTGACTTCAGTTTTAGACAAACTTTATCACACGCTGATATCAGATGCCTCCATATTTACTTCCATAAACACAATGCGTTCTACATGGTACCGTATTATGTCAGGACCTCTTTTGCGGATGCGGGTCACTTCAGGGTCACATTCAGTTCATATTGAGAACTGATCGAAGTCGTATTTAAACTGAAATATGAACGAGCGCACACAAAAATCGGATTTCACAAAAAAGTCTGAATTGTGCATTTACACCTGCTGTCTGAACGTAGCCAAAGTATTATTTTTCATGGTATTCTTCGTTCACAAATATTTGTTTCCATCCATCCATTCATCCATCCTTCATTTCCATTCTACTTGCCTTCCCTGCAGTGTAAAGGTCTCACTTCTTGCTATGACCTTTCTCCCTACAGGCAGGTGTCAACCGACAAGAAATGAAACCCACAGAGCATTTATTTTCCCCTTAAATGTGACAAGGCTTCACTCTAGGTCACAAATATGCCACTTTTTTCTGCATTCCACTCATTTTTTTTCTATAAGACTGTGAATGTGCATTGTCCCAGAAGAACAAGAGGAACAAAGCCTTCAGACGTAGGAATTGTCAGCAAAAGTGAAAACTTATTGAATTCATCCCACACTTTTCCTCTATGCTCATTATCTCATGCCGTTCATCTGCCTCCAGAGCACCCAGACTGACCATGTTATCTACCTCATCTTTTCCCTTTCCATCAATCTCCTGCTTTGTGCCACCGTTCTTCCTTCTTTATTTCCGACTTATCTTCCTCTATTTGTTATCCTCTCCTGTGTGTCGCTCAGGCTCTCCACAACCTTGGAACTGCAACAGTGCTCTGTTGCCATGACAGCAAAGGTAATGTTGAGGAGAGAGATCAGTCACCCTGTTTTTAACCTTTTGTTAGCGCTGCGTGCATGTATATCTCATAGTCCCTGGGGTGCTGTAGCTTCATAGGGTGTGTATCATAAACCATGTCACATCTGCCTCTCTCAAGGAAAGGTGCCTGTTCATCCATTGCTATGGCAACCCATATGGTTTTTTTTGTTTTTTTTATGTGATCCCTCACTGGTTGAATTGCCTCAGTGATTGAGGGTCAAGAATACTGCAGTTTATTACCAGCCTGTACCTATAATGAAATAAAATGGGTTTCCAATTATCTGGATATTTTCCAATTGCATAATAAAGGTAGACAAGTTATTGATCAGTTCTGATGACAGTGTTATGCTGCATAACATTCTTATCAGTTAAATACAATTGCACTCTAACATTTTCAGTCCACCCCCAACCAACATGTGCCCTTAATTAAATTGCTAATGTATGAATTAAATGAACTAAAGGGAAAAGTAAAAGAGGTAGCAGGAAGCAGTTTGAGGCATTCATATTTACTGGTAGACACCTCCATAGTCCTACTGCAGACACACAGACGGCCACATCTCTGCTCTTTGCTCTCTCTCCCTCTCTCTCTGCTTTCTCTCTCTCTCTCATCAGCTCTGTCACGCCCTGTAATCAGTCTGACTCTGAGGACTATATATTGACTACTCCCCTGTCTGTTCCCTGCCAGATTGTTCATTACCCTGCATGACTATCCAGCGTTTACTTCTGTCTGTCGTTCCCGATTCTAACCCGTTTCCGTCCCTTATCTGCCTCATCTGCTCCCTGCTCCTGAGCTTGTTTCTATCTGATCATGTTTTGCTGCCTGTTCTCCGGTTGTTTCACCTGCCTTCAGTCTGGACTACATCTTTGAGCCTGTACCCCGGTAGCCCAACCTGCGCTTCGACCCCAATCACACCTGTTGCCTTCTTCACCTGGTGTTTGACCCCTGGACTGTCCCCAACCCTCCCACTGAACTTGTCCCCAGATCTACGGTAATTCGGATCTGCACTCACGGTGCCAGTCTCTTTGGAGATATCACACCATATAGTGACGGAGAGGATTCTTCATTGGACTGTGTTATCTTTAAGACTGAACTGTGTGTTTGCAAGCAGCTTTAGGTTAAAGCTGATTGTAA
Source organism: Ostorhinchus rueppellii (assembly GCA_030068375.1). NCBI lineage: Eukaryota > Metazoa > Chordata > Actinopteri > Kurtiformes > Apogonidae > Ostorhinchus > Ostorhinchus rueppellii. The sequence goes on from JAQQZY010000011.1 coordinate 11,671,058, forward strand.
TCCTATTCCTGCCTGTGGTCCTGCATTTGGGTTCATACTTGGTCCATTTCACAGACATCAAATTTAGGTTAATAGTTTAGTCAATCGTTTTCTACATCATGTTTGATAAAGTTGAACCCTCTGAAACATTTTCCTCATAATATATGAAAAAAAATCAAATAACCATAATGTGCTGCGCTCTTTTAACCCCCTTCAGCCAAATAAATATAGTGTAAGATTCTGTTGAAAGTTACTGCCCTATAATTTACATTAGATTATTTTTGTGAAAAACTTTGAAAGTACTCATATATTATAACTGCACAAGGTCATTTGACCTTGAAAAAGTAGGTCAAGGTCATCTATTTTCAATAGGCCTCTGCTCCATGACAAGATGAATCCACAGTATAAATTTGGGGAAAAAATCTCAATGCATTCTTCAGAAAATGGAATTACGTTATTGAATGGACAGACAAACCGACAGATGGACAGACGGACGGACAGACAGACAACAAAACGATTATGATGCTCCTTAAACGTTTATTGTAATTCAGCACGGATAAAACTAAACTAATTAAAAGTAAACAACAAAATAAGAATACTTTATTTTGTATGCGTGAATATGCAGCATTTAATTTTATTATCTTTTACACTTTTATGTTTTATACATTCATGGACATCTGAACCTGAGAGATGAGCTAAATTTAATAAACAAACGGAGCTTTAATTACGACCAAACTGAGCATTCACTGTGTTTAAAGCCGGCTTTATTAAGAAGTCTCTGAACTAGTCGGAGCACACATGCTCCACTGTGAATGACTATTTTCCATCAGTTTTCTTCTATATTTGGCAGAGATTTTTTTCTTTTCGTTCGGAATAACACAACATGTTTTGCCCATTAACAGTTGGATGGTAACACAGATTTTCAATCTACCCAAACATAACAAGCCGATTAATCAGTGAAACCTCCCCCTGACAGCACTGACAAAGTGCCGACATTCCCCGTGTTTGGTATTCAAATGAAGCGTTTCTAGTCAGGGGTCATTACACTGACTAATTGGGAGAAGAAACAAATTATAAGTTTACCTTTTCATGTGCAGTGACATTCAGTTTGCCACATGCTTCTACTTTAGTCTCTTCAGCACCTTCTCTAAAGTGATGACCGTGTGCGCTCATTAACCAACAGAAGTAACTCTCCCAAACACCTTCAACCCTCGACTAATCTATTTTTCAGTGCTCCCACGACCGGACTTCCAGACCTCCTCCAGTCCCCTGTAAAACAAAGTAATTAGTGTTGGTGACAGTTTATTGTGCGGTAATCATCAGTATTGACACAGATGGTTCATGTTGTCAGTTTAGAGTTGATGATAGGGATTCCTGATAGCATGATGCACCTGTATTTGTATAGTGGTATGCACCGAATGTGTCACACATAAAAGGTCTCACTGAAACTTCTTTAATTGTCTGTCTGTGAGAAGGTCATTTCTGCAGTGACTCATGCATCCCACAGTGCATCATGGGAATACGACACACAGACAGACAGACAGACAGACAGGTAGTTTTCAGGAGGCGCAGAGAAACAAATTTAATGTCACTGCGTACAAAACAAGAATGGTTGTGAGTCACAGCAGGTTGGATAACACAACGCATTTATCTAGGGACAAGGCAAAAGCAAAAAAGCCTGAAATGTTTTTTTTTTTAGACTTTTGGAAAAAAAAAAAGACTGGTAGAAGGCAGAGGCACTGATTCAACTCCTTTGTGACAGTAAAATGGAAAAATTATATATTCAAAAGTGTACTGAAAGTCCTGTTACAATATAATTTCAGGATTAACCACTCTAATGTCCACATCTGTTTTCCATGTAAAAAAAAATAAATATAAAATATCTTCCTCTCGCCCACCTGGGCGGTGTCTCCTCCAGACTCGGGTCTTCTACCAGAGGCCTGGGAGTCTGAGGGTTCTGCGCAGGATCTTAGCTGTTCCCAGCATTGCGCTCTTCTGGACAGAG
>JAQQZY010000011.1:11743908-11754796 GCA_030068375.1 Ostorhinchus rueppellii
GAAGAAGAAGAAGAAGAAGAAGAAGAAGAAGAAGAAGAAGAAGAAGAAGAAGAAGAAGAAGAAGAAGAAAAAGAAGACGAAGACGAAGACGAAGAAGAAGAAGAAGAAGAACTTGTTTAGCTGCTGCCATTTAGCTGGAGCTGTAAGTAGCGCGGTTCTGCTCATTAGTAATGATCCAACTGTATGCAACAAAAGTGTTCAAGTGTTAAAACTCGTGCGTTTTTCTTGGTCGCACCCCTCACCCCCACCTCATCACCACAAATAGATTCCTGTCCTGTGGGAAGTACTGACAATGGTTCACATTTTACACCATAATGACTTTTTAAGCAATGTAAATTACTCCTTTACCTAGTTAAGAAAAATGGAACATATGTTCCAGTCATTTTACAGCTGAACTCAGTTCTAACAGCTATGCATCTGGTGCTCCTTGTTGTACTTTCATGTAAACGTCTCAACAAAATTTAGGTGCATTTTGTTTCTAAGAAATATGTTTCACTGAGGATATAAGGTTTAGATGGTTTTTGGCCTTACGTTTCCTACTCATGAGGAGCTAAAAAAAACCTCTCCTTCATTAAAAAAAAAAAACCCTATTACACAGGGTGTTGCAGTCTTAAAAGGGCATGCATCCCTCACAGACCATCGCTGAACTCCCAGGATAAATAAATATTCAGAGAGCCACAGTAAAGTGCTTTCTAAATGCTGTGCCATATATAAGGCTATAACTTCAAAGATCAACCAGAAAATGGGGGACAAGACATTGAAAAATTTATTTGGTTGGTGTATAAGGGGAAACCTGGCAACCTGATACAGCCAGGAAAAAAAAATCACACCCATGGTGTAATATTAAGAAGTGACTGGTGTGAGTATAAATGAATAAGTAGTCCTAAAATACAAAATCCTCTCCCCTGCCATGAATCATTCATTCATGATACATTAAACATGACAGAGGCAGCCAGGGAGAGAGACCAACACAGTCTGTGAGTGTGTCTCCTTCAGTGTGTGTGTGTGTGTCCATGTCCATTAAGGGTTTAATAAACTGGCTTTTGCTCTGGGGGGGCCAACTCTGGTCTCTGGCTGCAGGGCATTGTGGGAATGGACCAACCAGGAAGTGATAAATTATACACCTCCCTTCTTCATCTGTCAATCAAAACTGACGGAATGGAGAGAGGAGATGTGGAGAGGCGTACACATGCTTCAGCCCCCACAGCCTCTCAACACACACACACACACACACACACACACTGGACTCTATAGCGAGACAGGACACAGCTGCATGAGCTGCACACACACATTTATAGTACGATCATCCACTCAGCCCAATGCTGTTCCACAGCTGCCGTTTCCTCTGAATTGTTCGGCATCAGTCGGGGGCATAAGTACTCATTCAGGTTCAAGAATTACACCAGCTTTAGGCTGATTGTCCCATTAAGTAGCATAGCTGTTAGAAAACTCCCCACAGATAAGTAGCACAATCTGAAGAGAAAGTGTCAATTACCTACAACAGTCACTACTTTTATTTGCACAGTAACATCCAGCTATTTCGTCAAATATGACAACATCCTGAATTTGAAACAGATTCTAGAAACAGGGTGTTCCTCTTGGATATTCTGAGTTTTCTACTTAGACAATGTGCAGTTTCAGGACAATCTTTTGGACATTATACATTCTGAATATCTGTCAGCATTTTGTCCACAGGTTGTAACCTACAAGTCTCTGTTGTTTTTTTTAGATATAGTATTGGCCATTTTGCCATTATTATATAGATCTAGTGAAGGGAGCCAGGAAATGAGAGGGGTGGGTGGGTGGAATGATGTGCAGCAAATAGCCTCAGGTCTGAATCTAAACTAGGCCACTGTGATAAGGCTGTGACCTATGTGGGATGTGCTCCAGGTGAGCTACCGGGGTGCCCCTGACATACAGCCTGTTGATCGTTTGCAGTTTAAGTTCAACTCTTGCAGAGATGGATGGCAAAAAGACATGCCCACTGGGGTTAGAAGGACAGGCGGACTACTTATAAACATCATTTATAAACTTTGAAAATCAACAAGCTTTTAGAAGCAGATAAGGAACTGAAGCATGACTGTCAATTATATGCAACTGCAAGATTTAACAAACACATAAATATCCCACTACTAGTCAAAACATTCAATTTGGATATTTGGACGTTGGAGTTAGACTTTGAAAAAAACAACTAACAACTATGATCAGACATGTTGGATTATGCTGATATTATTCCATTTTCTAGAGCATTCTTCGGGCATGTATACTCAGTCTGAATGTGCATCTCAGTGGGAGTTTTTAATCACACTGTTCTTTTAATCTCACTGTTTTTTGCCTGTCATTGGAAGTTTACTGTGGTTCAGCAATGACACTAAGCCTGGTTCATCTTCGGCGTGTTTCCGCTATCGGAACTTCCAGGCCGTTTTACAGGAACTTCACGGTATGCACGTGTCTCCACCGACTGGGCCGTATTCAGGAACCAACGGAGTACCAGCTCGAGGGTAGGTACTCGAGAACAACCCGGGAGAGTCGCTGGACGGTACTAGCAGCTAACTCGCACAGATTGGTTGTTGCAAATGACATTAGCAAATCGCGACAAACAACCTCCAATTTTAAAAGTGTAGTTGCTGGAGGAATTTCACAACACGACGATCTCTGATACCATTACTGCGTACAGCACAAACGCAACAAACATCCCAACTTGGTCCGTGTCCACGTCTAGTCTTGTTGTGATTTCCTCCTCTACTGCTGCTTTGTTTTTGGCGCTTTCTGATAGTGACGTTACTACAGAAACTACCGCGATATGATGAGGTCGTCATGAGGTTCTTACAGGGCCATTACTGTAATGGAGACACAACACCTGAGGGGACCAGGACAACTTGCGGGCCGGTCTAAAGTACCTTCTCCTCAAAAAGTCCCCGGACCAGTGTAGTGGAAACACGCCTCTTGCATGTCTTCCTACTTCCCAGTTAACCACCTAATCAGTGCATGCCTTCAGATCTTCTATTGCATCCCTCACTGTCTCTCGAACTTCTAGGAAAGCATCCTCCACGACCCCAAATTCACCTACTCCAGACTCCTCACTAGGGGTAGACTTGAATGCCTTCCTCCGTAGTGATCTTCTTGGCCCGACTCTTAACTGTAGCACCGACCACCCTTTCTTCAGAATCTGAGCGTGCGCCAAAACCTTCATTCCAAAAACTGAATTATATGATTTCATTTTCCTGTGGTGAAGTCTCTTACAGTTGAAATGATCGGCTCTGTGGTTTGTATTCTGTGGTTTCAGGCAGGAGTATACATGCATGGGCTGAAGAAAAGCTCACATTTCTGGTTAGAAGGAAAGGCACGCCTATTCTTTAACATCACGAAGGACTGAATATCAACAAGTTTCAGAATATGTGGCGCTGACATTTCAAGAAGGTATCTGAAGGAATGAAAAAGGGTATTCATGCAGTCATACAAGTCCACCACGACTAGAAAACGTTCTATTTTGAATCAGGGATATGTATATGAACAGGGATATTAGGGGAATATTCATTTTTGTTAGTTACGTAAACAGTTCATTTAGAAAAAAAAAAAAAAAGCTGAAATATTGATGCTAACGGTGCTCTATGTAGAAAAACCGTAAAAAACGAAACTTGAGAAAGACACAACATTGTCCTTGTTGACACCATGACAATAACAAGTATCATTTGTTTCATCCAGTCATCCATTTGTTTCCCATTTAAAATTTTCCACTATTGCAGCCGAGTACAGAGCCTCATTTCACATCCACATCTATTTCTCCACAGAACAGAGGCATAAATTAAATTTATGAATGTATAGCATTCATTTCTGAGGGTGCACACATCTGTTGCTCTGCAGGAATGTAGAAAACACATGGCCATCCTGCACACAAGAATTCACTTTTAAATGCAAGTATAATATGTTTGACCACTAGTAAATGATGGTTGCACTGAGGGTTCTTCCGGCAATTTTGTTCTTAACAGACACAGGCTCGGTCAAGTTTATTACGTACAGTAGCTTAAATTTAATATAATTTACAACAAAAATATATATGTGCCCCAACCATCAGACAATCAAGAACAACTACTCACATTGTGTTTGTGTATGTGTGTGTGTGTGTGTGTGTAATGTTTGGTTAACCCTTCTAATTGTTTCTAAGTGGTTCATTGTCTTTGCTTTGATTGATGACAGAAGTTAGCTATTCAGGCACATCCTGTCTCAGGAGCCGTTTCTAGAGTGTGTTATAGTAAGAAATAGAGGACGGCGCAGTATTCCACAAACAGTGCTTCAGTCAAATAAAAACCACAAAAATAAAGATAATTATTTCAGGCTGCATCTGTTGTTTAGACAAAACATCTCCCTGCAGACTCCACTCGCGTCTCCAGCCTCGGTGTGACAAAACATCACACGTTCAGATTTGCGCATGTGTGACAGAGATGAAGCGAGAGTCAGTGAAAGAGAAGAAGAAAGCGTCCTCTTGTAGCGGTCATGGTCAATTTCAGCTTTTCCTCGGTCGATAAACGGGCCTCACAAAAGCATCAAAGCTGTGTGCTTGTGATCTACACTCTGGTCATCATTCACCTCCTGTTAGCATCAGTGGCAACATACCAACACAGCTGAGGGCTGCACAAAGGCAAAACTTCTGTGTGGCACTTTTTTCTGTATGGACACACTTGAGGTTGAAAATAGACCTAATTTGACTGTGGAAGTGTTTGCAGCTGCGCTTTGGTTCATTTAACATGTAATCATACAAACTGAGCAACATCTAACGAGACATATACTTTTACTTCTCCTGAACGCAAATTTTGTTCTTCAAGTTACATTAACATGAACGGCTGGGTTTTATAGGCATAACATTGGTTAATATGATAAAAATAGAGCAATTCATGTCAAATAAGTGCATCAAATTGTCCTTGGTTCTGAATTACACACTGTATGGTTTAATAGACCAACAGAATATAATGAATATACATTTTATAACTGCATATAGCACAAACACGAACAACAAATTAGATTTAGATCCACAACTCAGCAGAGACACATTACACCGTCCTGCAGCAGCGTCTTATTTTGACCAATAACAGATGTATTATAGCCACAGCTTGTGTCTGCAAATTGCATCAAGTCACATTTAATACTTTAAGAGGCCTTTTATGGTAGCTTTAATAAAACGTAAAACCAATTTCACCACTGAAATAAAAGTCTAAATGAAAAATCCGCTTGGCCTATTAGATGAGAGTGTTCGCTTCCTCACTGGAAAAACAGCACCGAAAAACCACACAAAGGTTACTGGGTTGTGTTTTACAGTACTGAATGTGGTTTGAAATTTAAGCTATTACTTATTTATGACTAATAACTATAGCAAAAGAGGCTATTATAAGACAATGATGCATTTTGCGGCACCGGTTTTTAAATGAAGCAGCTTGTTAAGACTTTGTAGTAAGTAATAAATCACATGTTTGTACATTATAGAAGAGCTCCAAATCATCAATAACTTGTGTTGTTTTTATCCTACTTGAAAGTCTGTCTTCAGGAGTCTTAATGTTATGAAACTGAAGAGCAACGAACCAAAAAATAATCAACTGAAGAATCTACAACAAAAGTAAGCTCCTGTGAATTGTGAAACTCTTAAAACAATCCATAAAGTTTTAATAAATGGAAGAATTAATGAATCCACTAGTTGCACTTGTGAGTGTGGCGACGTTAAATATTCTTGTTACGCTCCCATTGTTTGTAAGACATCAAAAACACAAAATGCACAACCAACACAACACTGGACTACTTCGAGGCATACATATAACAAAAGTCCAGAGAGGAAACTGGTGTAGGAAGTGAAGTAAAGAAAAAAATAAAAAATAAAACTGGACAATAGGAAGAAAGAATGTATCAGATAATGACACAAGGACACAGAAAGATGGAGAAATAAAAATGGGTGGAGGTTCAAGGCTGCAGAGGCTCACTGCTCTCTCAATGCTATGATGAACAATATTCCTAAAGTATCCTAAAAAACCTTCATCATGCATGTTCGGCTCCTCTTCTTCTACACTAACAGTAATAATGGTGAATTAAGGCTGACTGATAAGATAGTACTCTATGGCATTATTTTGTTATGGAGTTGATTACTTTCTTTTGCACAGATGTATGCATGCAGCCAACACTAACAGGGAGGAGAATCAACACAAACAGGATCATTTCAAGCAGAATAGTTTATATAATGTTGGAAATATAACAACAAAATTGTTGTATGTGATGCATTAAAACATTATTGGGTGATAGGTCCATTTATACCACAATAGACACAATTTTATAGTATATAAACAAAACAGTATACCGGTATAGCAGAATATAGTAGTTGTTCTTTATATCCACATTAGACATTTTTTTGCACAGTAAATGTCACCTAAAGCTTGTTCCAGGAGTTGGTTGTGTCCTGACCGTGCAGAAACCTTCAGAATTATTGACATGTATGTATTCATTATCCTCCACCTTTGTTTGTGTTGCCTTTGTGTAAATTTCCTGGCTGTATCCTCAAGGAAGAACGTCAACCATCATTAAAATGACAAAGAAAATATATGTATTGTATAAAGAGCAAGGCTGGTTATTGCCTCAATTTTTTCTTAATGAATCATAATTTATGTTTCAAATTGATTTACATTCAATATTGATTTCATTGTGGATAAATCAGTCAGAATGTCATTTTTAGTCTAGAACTAATGCTGTAAACTGTGCAGTCAACTCTCCAACACACTACATATTTAAAACATTTATATTTATAGTATGAATTTAATCTATTAATGCACATTTTACTTAACGTGAACAACACGGGCTATGAGTGTTTTTCATTTTATTTAATTTTTTTGTTAGATATGACCAAGCTTTATTCATCCTCAGGTCAAATGATCAAATGAAATGACAAAACCCAGCCCTGAAGAGATTTGGATATGATATAACAAAACAATAGAGCATAATATTAATTAATGCATATTGTGTCCAAAAAGAAGTCAGTTGATGAAGAAGTATCTTGGCAAACCAGATCCTGTCCAACTCTGCTGATTTGTCGTGGGGAGTACCCCAGGGCTCCATTTTTGGCCTAGTTTTATATTTAATCTATGTCCTTCGGTTAGGAAAGAAAATCCAGGACTTTGATGATGTTTCCTACCTTCTATTTGCTGATGACATCCAGCTATATGACTCGTTTAAGGCCTCTGAGATCCAGAAATTTAACTCTTCAATGAACTGCTTCGTGCAAATAAAACAATGGCTAGGGACAAACTCCCTGGCATCTAAATTTAGATAAAACTGATGTGATGGTGATTGCCCCTGATGATGCCATTCCAGGCACCAACCAGTTCTTTTGTGATCTGAGCCTGTCTGCTAAATCAAGCCTTAGAAATCTTGGCGTTCTCTTTGACAAAGAAATGCTATTAAAGCATCACTCAAAACAGCTGAGAACAAATTGTTTCTTTCAGTTGAGAGAAATCTCTAAACTTAGGAAAATTGTATCCAAAGATAATCTCGAGTTGGTTATCAGCGCCTTTGTGTCATCTCGTTTAGACTTCTGTAACATTTATTTTTTTGTCTAAAAAAAAAAAAAAAAGAAAAAAAAGAAAAAAGAGCTGTTTCTTCTGTAGCAGGTCCAAAATTCTGCTGCGAGGTTGCTGACTCACACCAATAAAAGGGCTCATATTCCTCAGATTCTAAAAGCCCTTCATTGGCTTCCAGTCACTTTCCGCATCAATTTTAAAATCCTGGTGCTGACCTTCAGAGCTTTGCATGGTCATGCTCCCTCTTATATCCGAGACTTGTTACGTCCCTATACCCCCTCTCGGAGGCTGAGGTTGTTGATCAGAACCTCCTTATGATCCCTCGTACTCGTTTCAGGACCTGAGGAGACTGCTCCTTCCAGGCTGTTGCGCTGAGGCTCTGCAATGATCATCTGCTCTCTTTATGTTCACTGGACTCTGTTGATGCTATAAGAGCAAAATCAAAACCTACTTGTTTCTCCAAGCGTTCCAATGACACTAGATTAACCCTTTGATGCCTGAATTTATTTCCAATTATGGGGGGGGGGGGGGGATCACCTGGGTTTGTGCTTTCAAGTAGATAGTATTTTGGTGTCATTTTGGAGCAGAGGGGGTTTGATGCGAATTTGCAACAATCGGCATCAAAGGGTTAAGGGTTGTTATATGACCACCATGTTTATTTTAATTTTTACCTTTTTCTGATTGTAATTGCATCTATGTTATTCATTTGTATTTTATTGTTCTTTTGTGAAGTACTTTGTGACTTAGCCTGTCTGTTTATTTGCTTGTACAATGTATTTCCATACCTTTTTAGACATATAATAAGAACGCTGCTGAATCTAAACCTAACCAAATGAAGCAACCCTGGATCTTCCAACTGCCCCTGCGGGTTTCCACTAATCATGACGGGTAATCATTTCATCTGGACTCATCTGACCACATGACTCATTCCATTTATCCATAGTCCAATCTTTGGTGGTTGTAAGAAATGTGAAGCTACTCACTGCATCAGTTAGTTAAATAATGAGCTGAAACATATTAATCGGTCATGATCCAATGGAAGGATTTTATCTGTCTGCTTTGTTAATCCAGGAAGGGACTGAAATGGGCCAGGATGTTTATATGAAGTTCTATCACTCAGTTCCAGTTTGAATCATTTCTTCACATAAACACTTGTCTCATGGATTATACTACCTGGATATAAACTTTACCTATTACAGAGCAGCACATTTCAGCCATATCGCCCACCCCTGTGACAAACTGACAACAAATTCCCTTGGCATTGGTTACCTTTCCATTTTCTTATCCCCTTCTCCCAGTTTCAAACCTCCCACTATCTGAGCTGCTTCCCCAGTTTCTCTTCCACCTCATAACTCTCTCCCTTTTTCTCTGGGGTAGGAGGTTGCTGGCTGTGGGTGATAAGCAGCAGCACTACTAATCAAGCCTGCCCTAAATTCACCCATGCCCTGCAGGATTACCACGTGCATGTGAGTGTGCATGTGTGTGAGGAGCAGTGTGTGTTGGCTTATGAGCCGGTCGCCTGCAGTGTTCACAGGCCTCACACAGGAGGCGTGTGTGTGTCGTGTGCATTAAACCCCGTGTTCACATAAGAGAGTGTATATGTGTGACTGGTAGAGAATGAGTTTCTGTATGAATGAGTCACTGACTCAACACAATCTGGATATTTTTAACTTACAGTAAGACTGTACTGAGAGATATAATGAAGCCGTCTTGTTGCATAATATAAATGTCTCAGCATAATATCCTACGCTAGCATGAATCTTTAAATATAGTGATTTGGAAGTTTTTATAGAATGAAGAAGCAGAAACAAAGAGGAGCTGGGTGGAGGAGAAATAAACACAGGAGGTTAAGTAAAATGGAGTCAGTTTATCCAGAGTATTGACCTCCAGCGGCTTATATTGACTTAAATCAGTCACTTAATCAATAAGCATTAAAAAAACATTCAGAATAGACACTGAAACTCATTATGTGCTCATTAGGGGACTTCACAGGAATCAGGAGATGTTGTTTCTGAGACAAAACTGCATAGAAACCTTTGTGAGAATAAAAACACTTACCTCTGTGTTTAGTTTTTGGCTGCTTGATTCAGACTAAACAATGAGAGAATCTGTGTCCTTTTAAAGACAAAGAAAGAGAAGGAAGACATAACATCTGAATAAAGGTGGATGTGTGACAAAATTCTGCGTAATGTTAAACAAAGAGCCAGGTCCACATGGAAGACTTTCACAAAAGAAGACTGTTTTTGTCAGTTGCTCATTTGGTAGAATGGAGTCTGTTTTACTTCTTATCAGGGGAATCCATCTAATTTGAGTTTGGAAGCTTGAAGCAGCTCCTCAGGAAGTAATGAGAGTTTCATCTTTCATTTACAACACTTTGCATTTATCACTTCAAATTGAGTCCCACAGGTTTCCTTAAGAAAGACAGAAAGATGAAGTGGATCTCTTATAAATTCAGGTTGACCTATGACCTCCCCCCGAGGAGAGACAGGGAGAACCGAAAAAGAGAAAGTCCACAGGGATCAATCATGTCGTTAGTGCTTGAAGCGCTGACAACTTTAATAGAAGTATTCCAACTTCAAAGCTGTAGATAAGCTCGATAAACTCACTTCTCCAGAGAGTTTTCCCCTGAAAGATGACAGAGGGATTTTGTTCATTTCTGACTGAATGATCACATTGCTTGTGTTATGTGTCACTTGTGTAATATCGGAACTACAGATGTTTTCCCTCGGGTACATTGCACAAACCAAGAGACTGAGTGACAGTTAAACGGGCAGGAAAAGCCTGGTTTGGTTTTTGTTGTTTGGGGGAAACCAAATGGAGTGTGATCAACTTGCTTGCGCCAATGTTCGACTAGCTACGTTTACATGTAGAGTTTTTTGTCTTTGCGATTGGAATCTTTACAAATGACAGTATTTACATGGAACGTGACATCCCGATCTGGTGTGTACATGCGCCGCTATATTTAATCAGAACGATCCGATATGACATGTGCAGAATCTAATTATCACACCCTACTACGTCATCAAAGATGTTAGAGACAGTAGAATCCAGGGGTGTCAAACTCATTTGAGTTCAGGGGCCACATTCAGCCCAAAGGGATCTCAAATGGGCCGGACCGGTAAAATTCATTTATTTTCTGAATTTAATCATTTAATTCCATTTAATCCTCACTAGGGTCACAAGCAGACCTGTGAAATACTAGACATAATAACCTTTATATAATAATCCAAATTTTTCACTGTGTTTTAATATGAAAATATAAATAACCTGAATTACCATGTACAATCTGACATTTATTGAGAAAAATAAGTAAAGTTTCAACAACATTATGTCTCAGC
>JAQQZY010000011.1:11777598-11792691 GCA_030068375.1 Ostorhinchus rueppellii
TAGGACTTTGGACTGAATTTTTCTTTATTTATGACTCAAATTTGGTAAAGTTGAACTACTTTTATTCTGGAAGCATTGTAGACCAGTGTTGTTGAACTCCAGTGAGCAATTAGTGGTGGATCTGGAAGCACGGACAGATTCACATGGGATTGAGATCACAGATGAACTCCACTAGTTCTGCATGAATTGGGCTGAAGATGAATTGGTGTCACTTTGGGGTTATAGACTACAGGGATAGTTTGTTCATTTATCAAAAACTGAACAATGTTATCACACATCACTGATTTGCCCCCATATGGTGCAGTCTTACACTGAATAATCACCTTTTTACTAGATAATTAACAGTCATCTCCATCTCCAAAGTAAATATACTTCACTGCGGACGTCATTTGCATCAAAGATCACCTGGATGCACTGGCCTTGATGTTGTTTTGTGTAGCTGCACTGATCAGTACGTTCAAGTGCAAATGAACCTATTTCCATGATGTCACTTCTCTCGCTGGTGGGATGTTTACACTGCTTTGTTAGCACAAAGGAACATGAGTCAGCACGGAGCAGCATCACAACACAGGTGATTTACGTTCCCTTCACAGTTGTGCCTTCTGCAGCAAAAGCGCAACCCATAACTCCAGATCAGAGTAAAGAGCTTAGTAAAAAGCAGCTCTGCAAAAAAAAAAAAGTAGCAGAGACTTTATAAAGTATTCAAAGGATGAGTCTCATTACATCCTCTCTTACCCCAAGGAGACACTGTGCTGGGACAAAAAAACTCTGGAGAGCTGCTGTGTCATTATGTAATCAGCACTGAAGATCAGGCATTCATGTGTGAGGGCAGTGTGTGTCAGGGTTTGGAGCGGAAATACACAAAATAGGTGCATTTAAAGGCAAAAACACGTACACTAGGTTAGTTTAATGATATCGACAGGGACAGTCCCGGCCGGCTACGCATTTCATCAACGTTGACCTTGCAAACAAACAAAGCAGGTCTCGGATGCGTTTCTAATTTCCATTCACACCCCCACAAATAAAACATTTCCTGTCACTTACATCGCCCTCTGAGGAAAAAGGTGGTGTCTTAAAAGTTAAATCCCCATCCCTGTCTCCCTCTTTCTCCCCCTCCTGCCCACCCCACGGTGTGACTTTCCCCTCAGCCACCTCTCTCTGTCAGGACTGGCTCCATCCACTGTGTAAGCCAGCAGGGGTGGTCGCCTTCATCTAATAAGCCCCTGTCACACAGATTAATGCCCACTGATGATAAATCCCCCCCGGAACGGGTCGAACCAACTGTCTGCTTGATTAAACCCAAAGGGAGAGACGGAGCGGGTCACACAGCGAGAGGCAGATAGAGGAAAGAGGCTCCTGTTTTCATCTCTCCGCCTCCCAGGCTGCCAACGGGCTACAGGACATGACAGCTCGTCTCGACTTCCTGCCCTTGCTTCTCAAATATGTGCTGTCTTCCCATTGACTCTGATTTTCTCTCCATGATGTGAAAAAAGTCCTCTAACTTTCTCCTTTCCCTGTTGTAATCCTCTTCTTCATGGATGCGACTGATTTTTCACCAGACCAAAAAAAAAAAGTTCTCCTTTTCCTCTTCGTTATCCGATTTCCTCTCCTCCTTCCTACATCAACTCTTCTTTCCTTGATTTGTTCATTAATCCCAGCAATATCTCATAGCTCATACATTTTAATATGTCCCTCTCAGATCATATTATATAATCTAGGCCTTCCAATAGCATGTTTATGAGTTTTTTCTGCATGCTAATATATTCTGACAAAGATTCTAAATACACAGAGAGCGGTGTATTGTGATATTGCATGAAAAGTGAAGTTAAAAATGTGTTTGTGATAACATAAGCTGATAATATAAGATACAGGAATACATAAAAATGCATTTTAACTTTTGGATTCTTTAAGATGAACTCATACTGCTCATGGATTTTACAAGTTGCTTATTTTTTTCTTTAGATAGATATAAATTTAGCAACGGTAACAATGAATAGGAACAACTACTTAATCTTCTGCACCCCCTGCCTTCATAATCACTAAACACTCTAAAATCCTCTTGTTCTCTTCAGTGGGCCAGCGCCCTAAAATCCCTGTGCACCACCCAAACAATCATCCGGGAGTTAGGTCAGAGTTGTTGTTGTTTTTTTTGTTTTTTTTGCATAACACACGCGCACAAACAGATGAACAAATACTGACAAATGCAAAAGACAAGTGGCCAAAAAACAAAAACACAATTGGAATTCCACCGGAGCAGCACCGCCCTGCACGGATCTGTTTACTTGCCTCATTACAACGTGTACAATACACGTGTACACACATGGTCGCACCTGTCCTCTTCGTGGGAACACACCTCAAGGGCGGAGCCAAACAGCTCTGAGTAGAGATGTAAAAGAGCGACTGGGTTACAAATGAAAAACAAAATGGAAGGATGAAAAAAAAAAAACCACCCAACTCAGTGCTTAAGTAAGAGAATAGCTAAACTTGTTGTTCCTGCCAGGATCTGTGCATGTGTGTGCACGTATGAGTGTGTATGCACATGAAGGTTTAGTGCGAGTGTTTAGAGCAGAGCAAGATTAATGACCCTTAGCTCATTCCTGGCGAGCAGTCAGTGTGTGTGTGTGGTTGACCTAACAAGGAAAACTTTGTCTGTGTGATGGATTTTAGCTTCTGTATTACTAGGAGAAAACTATTATACAGTATGTATAGGCTTTACATACACATCCGAATGGTCTCGTGTTGAACTGTGTCTGTTGAAATTTAAGAGTCAAAGCAGCTCCAGTCGACTGTTTCCCTTTTCTGGTTGACTGGGTTATTTTCATAACATTAGCAGTGCTTGTTATTTGACATTTTTATCAGTGCTTGATAGGCTATGAGTCCAATATAACAGAACTGACTGCCTCACAATGGTTTAGTTGGCCTGTTGACAAGCAATCAGCAAACACACACACAGAGAAACCCATGTGCAGATAAGCAGAGGTACAAAGATAGACTAAAACACATGCATGCACTGTAAGTTGGATAACAACCGCCAAAACATGTCTCACATGGATTAATCTTCATGTTTCCTTCATGAGGACTCTTCTGAAGTAATATGCAAATACGCATCGTATAGCCGGCATAAAGTACACACTCCAGCCCAGTATAAGCGTCGCTAAAATGAGCCACTGAAATAACAGACAGTAAAAAGGTTAGTGGTGAATAATTGAAAGCTCCATTAGCCTCCCTCTCTCACACTCATCAGTCCTTCCAAACATGTTACACAAAACATTTCTCACCGTCTTGAAATTTGCATGCTAATTCAATTAAAATTTTGTAATGCTGCATTATCTGCATGATTTCCTGTTGTCAGAGGGAGCTCTTCTTTTGAGTCAGAGATGTTGGATCAGAAATAACACATTTTCTGCAATCTTGCACTTTTCAGGCGTTGAAAACAACAGCCAAAATATTGTTGAGGAGTGTATTTTAACTGTGGAAATGGACAAGACCTTCTGCTGTGGAAGAAACATAACAGGCGCTAAAAAAAGCAGATTTATAAATTTTGAAAGTTGCAGCATCGAGATGCGACAGAGGAGATTATATAAGAAGCCTGACTATGAATAAGGGCTCCTGTAGAAACATTCATGTTTCAACTTTATGAACAACGTGAATAAGTATTTTACAACTGAAAACAGACTTATTTGAGTCATTTTTTCATCATCCTGGTAAATTTTATTTACTCTGGCTGTCCATTAACACTCAGCATGAGAGCATTTGGCCGATCAGATGGAGCCGTCTCCTACCCTCAGATTAATTGGTGTCAATTTGGGACCAACTGTGAAGGCTAGTCTATTTACTGAAAGCCATTTGTCAATGCAGCATTGAACAACGTTAGCGCACAGCTGCACATTTTCCTCATATCGTGCAGACCTAATGACAAGTATTCATTCACATGCTTTTCTGTCTTCTCCTGGGTGGTTTTTGTTTGATTTAATACAAAGATCACATGCAAAATCATTCCCCATTCATAATGCAAACCAGTTAGGGTGACTAAACCAAACTGACCCACAGTGTTCAACACAGAGTAAAGCTACCACTGTTTAAACACATTTTTTAAAGTGATATATTTTATCGCATGTCCTTGTAATAGAAAAACCAACTCTGTGTCATCACTAATAATTTTAGCAGTCCTGTCAGCCTCTCACTATAAAAACTGAGTTCACTGACAGTTACAGAGGTTATTAATGGGGCTGTGCCTTTAAAGCTAAATGAGTGCAGCCCATTGTATGCCTCGCTCTTCACCTTCAGCTGTCATCACCAGCACTGCAGGTACATCCTGTATGAAAATATGACTCATGGCCAGGGTTAAAGTCAGCTGACGATGCATTGTGCATGGTCCTGCTAAAATACACCCCAATAGCTGGAACGCACATGCAGAAATATTTAGCATGCACGCACAAAGAAAAAAAACAACACCTATGTTCTCCGTGGTGAACGTTCATGAACCTCATGTATGCAAAGTTTTCCCAGGGTGCTGTTGCTTGGTGCTGGGAGGCAGACTGTGGCAGAATGATGACACTGAAACAAAGCTACTGCTCTTTGTAGATGTTTCACACTTTCCCCTATAAAGAGGTTTATATAGGAAAATATGGGCTCACAATTCTTTATTTTGATTTAATGTGTGACTGTAACTGTTACGAGCATATAAAACAACTTAACCTGTTGAATATGTTGTTTTTCATAATATACTGCATAATATTCACAAATTATTCCTGCTTTTTAAATATAGTTTGCACAAAACTGCAGTTACATTATATGTAAATACAAAGAAGTTTATGGGTTTTAAGTGATTGTTACAGAGGACAGCAAAGTACACAGCACAGCTCATTATGTGGTGATGGGATTACTTGCACAGGTAGGTACATAACAGCTCACTGAGCTCCATGAATAAGCCATTAATACTGTTAATCATTCATTAGCATTGAAAACTGGAGGCAAATAACACAAGCAAGCAGCTCTGCCTAATGTTGTGTGTTTTCTGATGTGTGTAACTAGGCCACCTGACTAAGACTGACTTCCTATTTTCACACACACACACTTCCTCTGCTTATAAACACGTCCACACACATGTCCTGCCAACACCAGGCTGGATATGAGGGTGCATACATTACACACGGACACACTGTAACAATTACAATATAAGGACGTTGTCAGTGTTTCTTTATCAGCTACCACATACCAACTGCATAATACCCAGAAGCACAGTTACTGTAAAAACCCATTATCAAGGTAATTCACATTCGGGTCCCAACTAAAAGCTTATTAGTGGAAGGCACACCCCTAAATTCCTTCTTAAATACACAAACGCACATACACAGTTTGACGTAACATATGTTTAGGGAGGTTAAGTCCACATCACCTCCTAGTGTCTTTAATGCATTAAATCCTCTCACACAAACAGCTCCATTAACAGATTGTATCTATTTAACACTCCATTAGTCCAGAAGCTGAAGGACGTCATGAACTACATTTAACTTAAATGTGTATTTGAAGCATTTACTTCCAGTTTTACATAATGTAGCAGTCGAAGCAGAATGAGTAAACACTTCAATGTCGTATTGTAACTGATATAATGACAACAGATGAGGTCAGTACCAGGTAAGCATGATGAAACCTGGGTGTACATTTCAGTTAAGTTAAATAAATAGATCAATGTTTGCATTTTTATAGATTTATAGGTTTATGTTTCTGCACCCAACTAGGCCACAGACCTAACTGAAGTCATCTGTTGTATTCAATATTCAAGAATTCATTTAAGTTTTGTTTATAAAATGCCTGATTGTAACAGAGCGAATGAGGTAAACATTCATTTATTATCCAAGTCAGCTAACCAATTTAATCAACTTCACTCCAAGTGATACACAATCTGCTTAATCCTCAGCTTAACACCCCGCCATGCACTGGCAAAATGATTACAGAGTTCAGAGAAGTTTTTGTAGTTTCTGGTATCTTTTCTCCTGTCTTATCAGTTTTGTCTTGCTATGTCTTTAATGTTTATTTCATCATGTTGTGTTTGACACATGAGACATGTACAGATGTATTAGCGATGGGTTTTATGCTCAAAATTGTTGCCACTATCAAAGTTTATGAGGTGATGTCGATGTTTATGACAATGTGAAATCATTATTTATTTCAATCTTGCAGGCTGAAGTTTGAAAAAGAAAGAGATGTTTACTTGTGGTTTTAATTCAGTCGTGAAAGATTTGGAGACAAGAACAAGATGAATAAGCTGCAAAAATATGAAAAAACAAAAACATGTAGATAAGATTTAAAACAAAAAATAAATAAGCCCGTGAATTCTGTGATAGAATTTCAAAATATCTAAAAGAATCGTATATGAAATGCATGTCTGTCTTTTTAACAAAAATATCAAATATAGTCTTCACTTCAGAAATCAGAATACTATATTTATTGTTACATTATATTTCACAGTATAAATGTTCTTTTCCATCAACTGACATTTATTCAAGGTCCACATGAGTCCATTTGTGTCTTTGTACCAAGGCAGCATGATATTAATCTACTGTGGACTGCTGGGATCTCATTTCCATTCAGTCCCATATGGACGGCGGAGCTGTTATATAAAAGCACTTAAGCTGATGAGATCGACAAAATGCTGGATGCTATGATGTCATCCAACTGCACACTTGGTTGCATAAAATCAAATCAGAAACTTTTAATTATAACTTTCAACAGTAAGCGAATGGGCATTCTGATTTCCAAGACCGACTTCATTCACACTGTGTCGCAGCAGTGCTCAAACTTCACAGACGTGACGCCTGCTGAGCTTTTATCATTAACGGTAGCAGCTCCTCCGCTGTCGACGTTAGGACTAAAACACTGGAATGAACCTGCATTGGCTGCTTGGGCTCTGCTCCAAATGCAAATAATGGACAATTTACCTCCCTGTTGGACTCTACAGATAAATTAGCACATGCACATGATATGTAATGCAATATAAAAATATACATACACACACACAGGTATTAAATGGGTGACTTCTACTACTGCAATGATTTTGTTGGAAAATATGCAGCTTATAAAAAATAAATAATAATCTCACATTTTAGACTGAGCACAATCGTTGTTTGTCATATGATCTGCTTTTCATAGGGACTGTAAAATTCTGTCATTAAATAAATTCGGAATGCATCAATATATTGGACAACATCAGTATGGGCAGATATCATTTCACTAATGCTTCCATTAATCTGTTGTATTCTTTAGGTTTTTCTACACATTTCTATGATTGAATTGTACTCATTGAAATATAATTTAATGAAGAGCTGAAGACTTAAAGAGAAATTACATACCTCTTCAAATAGGTTTGCGTGGGATTAATCACGACAAAATAACATTACTATCAGCTATCAGCAATAATAATAGGAACTTAACTTATTTTCTAGTGAGTTTTATTTTTAATAACCTGCAAACCAGTGTCAAAACACTGCAATACTGTTGATATAAAAATTATACTTTTTGTTCTATAACAACAAAACAAAAAGCTATCACAGCACAGTGTAAACCCTCCAGAAAAAAAAGGGAAAACTACAATAAATCCTCTCAGTTTGGTTTTAATTCGCTTACATTTCACAAGAGGTGAGAAAAATTGTGATTCAGAAAGAGGAGTGTGACTACCTCAGAAGATCGCCAACCACAATATTAAAGAAATAACAAAAGCTGGAAAACTCATCTTTACTCTGAAGAGGAAGTGGATATTTTAATACGTTGTCTGACTCAACATTACCATAATGTAATGACAAAACATCTGTTATCTGTTTATGGCTCAGGTGGTAGAGTGGGTTGCCCAATAACTGAAGGGTTGGCGGTTCAAATCCCACTCTCTCCAAGTCAGTCCATTGTGTCCTTGGGCAAGACACTTCACCCTCCTTGCCTCTAGTTCCACTCACACTGGTGTATGACTGTTCGGTGGTGGTCAGGGGGAATTGGTAGCCATGCTACCGTCAGTCTGCCCCAGGACAGCTGTGGATACGAACGTAGTTTACCACCACCATAGTGTGAATGAATAATCTTTGGGTGACTTGAAAAGTGCTATAAAAATCTAATCCATTATTATTATTTTAATTGGCTTTTGAGACCATGTGAGATGTTTTAAACATATCGTAAAACAATTCTTATTCAATTGTTTTATCTGGTTTTGGTTTTATTGTTCTTGTTTTAATTCGTTGTTGTTTATAGTAGTAAAGATTTTATTTATTTAATTATTTTTAATCTATTCTTGTATTTTATTCTGTTTTTATTTGTGTTCCTCTACAGCACTTTGGTCCACTGTGGTTGTTTTAAAGTCCTTTATAAATAAAGTTGGATTGGATTGGATTCATCAAATTCCATAATTTAATATATTTACTGATTATTGTTCCGTTCATTTGTCTTCGTTATTGTTCTTTTGCAGTATTTATGGTCATATTTGAACTATTTTGTTCTTATGAAGCACTTGGATGTTTTAAGTGTGGTTTTTTTTTTTTACATTTCTTGTCACTATAATGTAACTTGAAGCTGTACTCATTAATATCACTGAGATATTTTAAAGGTTTAATTGCTGATTTTATTTGCTTTTGTTTTTAACAGTTTTTACTTTTAATGTTCATTATCATATCTTTTTTTTTTTTTTTTTACCTTATCTTAGCACTGTACAGCTGTGGTGACTTCTTATTGCCATGTCTTGCTTCATGTTTTACTCCTTTTAGCCTGTGTATTATTTGTACCTCTGCAACACTTAAAAAATGAATGAATGACTATTGAGCAGCGCTGCTACAGATGGGTGTAATCTGTCTGAGAAGCCAACAAGTCCTTTGTTTTCTTCCTCCTCTTAAAACCGCTGGTGTCTTCTCTGAGCTGTGATCTGCTCTCTCTTCCATAAACCACACAAAACAAAGGCTCCGTTAATGTGTTCTTAGCGTGATGCCACTATCTGTGCCTATGAAGTACCTGTGTGGTGCTTTGTAATGTTGACAGGCTTTCTAGATCAGTGCAATGGTGCTTTCAGGAGGCTTTTTCTAGCTTTATATTACACACAAACATGCACATAACCACACATTTTATGGACCCTGTCTTTCATTGTGATGTTAAAAGATGAAAGTATGGTGCCTGTCTGGCTCTAAAGACCCTCTCTCTTTCTGTATTCCCCGTGGACGCACGCACACACACACATACACAAAACGCACATACAGGCTCAGCAGACACCTCAATTATGATAATGTGGATCAGCGTTAATGTAGGCTGGCTTTCAACAACGGTACAGTGATGATGATGATGAGTGCGTCCCAGACAGCAGCAATGGAGGGGCAGCTACTGTATCTCATTTAAAACAGGTTACACCCTCTACGAGCCAAAAACAGTCTGTTTTGCCTCAAACACGAATACGCACTCTGTTAAAATGAAACTCAGAGACAAAGCAAATGATGCTTCAGGACGGGGATGAAGCCAGTGTTTGCAGAAAGAAGTCAAACAAAGACAAAGACGAAATGAGGGAAAAACACTCAAATAAAAAATAAAAAATAAAAAAAAGCAAGAGGGAGCAAAGACGCCTCAGGGAGACAAACCTACTGTGTGTTTTTGTGTGTCAGCTTGTTTCAACACTCAAAAACTTTGATTATACCATGTAAAAAATGAATAATACATAAAAATGTTATAAAATGGCAGGGAGTATACAACACGAGGGCATCTAAACAGCAAAAACATTGACAAAATAACTAAAAGTGTCCACACAGCAGACTTATATCCTGCATAAAAAGAAGAACAATTTGTCTGGATCAGCATTACCAACAATATATCGAGTAGTATTATTAAAGAGCACTGATTCATATCTCAACAACTGCTTCTCCTAAAGAGGTACCCCCCCCCCCGTCATCTCTTTTGCTGCTCTTTCATCAAAACCCTGCTGTTTCTTTCCTCCACGTATTCCGTCCTTTTTCTTCGTCCCGCCTCTTTCCTCCTTCGCCCAGACTCCTTCCCTTCCCTGTAATTACCACCTCAGACTCCAATTAAAAGAAACCACAATAAAGAGCACAGAGGAGTGAGACCAAGGGTCGGTGAGGGAAAGACAGAGGGGACACTAGAAAGAGAACCAGAGGGGGGGGGATTTAATAAGGGGTTTAATGAGGGGTCTGTATACATAAAGACATACAGGGAAAACTGGCAGCATATGCAGGTAATACAGCATGTCAGAAACTTTTTTTTAAGGATTTTGGGAAGAACTCTGTGGTGTGTGTGTGTGTGTACGCATCTGCATGGTGGTTGTGCATGTTTGTGCTTGAGTGTGCAAGGAGACACTGCTGACAGTTTTTCCTTTGTGTTAGCCCCTGTCTGTTTCCTGCCATTAAGTCTCTGAGTGCTGCTGTGCTTTCCTTAGCAGTGCAGACACACAAACACACAAATATAAAGAGAGGGAAGGGACATGAGGTCAATATGCAGAAAGAAGGTGATCAGAAAGGACAGGAAGACGCGCAGGAAAACGAACCATTGAGACGAGCAGTCGATGCCGTCTTCCAACGACGCGTATAGAAACTGACCATTGCATACGCACAAAATATTACCACAGCAAAAGACTCTATCAATCAATAAACACAAAGCAGTAACAGCGGGGTAGCCCTTACTGTCAAGCTGCCTTTGTGTAAGTGTGTATGTACGGAAGAAACGGGCCTCATGGTTGTGTGCCAACTAAGACTGCCAAAAGACGCCAACACACACTCACTTGCACACAAGTACGAGAGCAAGAGTGCAGAGAGGTGGTTTGATTTACTGGGCTGCCAAAGAGAGAACGAACACAATGCACACAGAGGAAATCGAAATCTGGCTTCATTATACTGTAGTACACACTCGCAGTAGCCTCAGACAGCCTTATCAGTTTATCCTTTTTATCTTAGAGATCCATTACTCAGCTTTTCTTTGAAGACTCAGGGTGTGTGAGTGCCGCAGACAGTAGTTGCTGTGCTGATTTTACTACCAGGTGTGTTACCTTGATCATAACAACAGTGGTAAGTTGTTTTGCATGACGCACCAAACCCCCTGTGGTGCATGTGTGTGGTGTTCTTACACACTTATGTGATACAGCGAACTACAAATTTCCCAAATGCAGTCTTTGGTGCGTTCTTATTTTCTCTGAAGCTTGTTGAACCATGTGAAGTATGTTTACAACATAAAGGCAGTTCAACTTGATTATCCAGTTCAGACAAGAAGGAAACTTTCACAACTACTACCTCAGTGCACCTTCTATTTACTCTCTTATCACCTGGATAATAGCACCTATAAAGACATGAAAGTAACAAATGTATAACAGGAAAGTGTAAATAAAGCTCCTAATAATGTATTCTAGCAGAAGTGAGTTTTTGGGCAACAAACTGCTCAGCACCTCTCTAGCTCCTTCCTTCTGACTGCACCCAATATATTGAGATCATGGGTCTTAATATTAGGTAATAAAGTAGGAGCCACCTTAAGGGTTTTATCATGTCCTTTGGGCTTTAATGCTGCATATTGCCAGATAAATTTTCAATTAAATTAGCACAAATCAGTTGACTCCCAGTAAGCCTGGAGGTTTTTGAGCCTCCAGAGATCTGGGACCCCGGGGCCGTTGCTGCTCTCTATGGTTAATAATTCTGCCTGGAATTTATGTGGATCTGGTGGTGGAACATGAGTTCATGCAGCTCACTAAGAATTTGGCTGCTCATCCGAGTATTTGCAAGAATTTATAAGTGACAAATGTGCCAATTTAAATGCAAAAAAATCTTTAAAATGCAGCTTGGTACATTAGGTCGTGCTGTTTGTGTATTAGATCATTCACTGCTCATGATTTACTTATGGACAGATTGCACATATATTTATGCTGATGGAAGGAATGTATTTTACAACATCTATTGAGGTTGTAAACTGGAAAAAACTGTCCTGTACTGTAAAAAAAAAACAAAAAAACTCTACTTTACTGTTTGCTTTCCATCTTGATGATATTCTGCAGAACATCATCACATCATTCAAGAAGCTTTCCGGAAGTTTGCAAGGAAGTAGTGCTGTTTAAAAAAAAAAAAAAAAAAAAAGCAGTAAAGACAGAATTTACAAGACATTTCCTGAGCCCTGGAACTAAGTCTACACACAGTGGCTTCTTCAAGCTTTCAGCTGTCACAGAGGGTGAAAAAAAAAAAAAAAAAAAATGCCACAGGGCACAATTCTAGAATGAGCTGACTGCAGCACTGACTAGTTCAGTTACACGACAGAATGTGGTGTCCAGCTTTTAAACACTACCACCTATACCACCATAGACAAGACAACAGAACATTAACTATAACACCTGCACAGGAAGTTTTCGTGGTTTATGTTGGCTGCTATTAGAACTGCAGATGGTACTGAAAAGTGGAGATCAGCAGCCAACAACAAGTGCGCTGAGATAAAATGTGTGTTTGTAGCAAAAAGGGCCAAAGTATGAGTAGTATTCTGTTCACGAGATCAGATGGAGAGAAGAGAGAGTGTTTCCTCTCCTCTTTCCCCTCCCACACTCCTCCCTTTGCCTTGTATTAATGCTGACACAGGTCCTGCACAAAGAGCAACATACACACAAAAATACACACACCCACTTCAGGCGTTGGCCTTGAATGCAAACAGATCAACCCAATCGCATGTGATTATCACTCTGTTAATTTAGCACTTGATCATGTCATGTTTCCGAATGCTTTAAAGTAAAGGTTCATGGAAAAAAAAAGATTTAAAAACAGACAAATGGGTTTTCAGACTAAACAGTATGAGCCTGATAATGGCCCCATCATGCAGATGTAGGACATGAGGTCACGTCAGGAACGACAAATGGGTGCAACAATCAATCATTATTTCATGTGTGACAATTTCAACAGCAACCAACGGGTTGACCAATAGAAATTGCAAATAGGGTGGAGGGTGAATTAATCTCTCTCTGGCAACCAACGCTGTCTTCTTTACAGTCTCCCTTTTAAAGCACCAAACAACCAGTATCACACTCACTCCCATCCCATTGCATGTTTACATTTTTTGGTAGCCAGCACCTCCTCTCTAATGACATCATGCATGGTGTGAAAGATAGCAAGTTGAGACTGGTCAGGGAATAACATGTGAGGATGGGAAGGTTATGCACAGGCTGGTTTGAGTTTTAGAAACAAAAATCAGGCTAATACTGCAAATCATTTACATTTTAAACAGTGGAGCGGGAAAATATGATCCTACGTGTAATTCTGAGTCACAGATGTCAGGTCACGGTAAATTAGCCTCATTGTCACTAATAAAACTTGTATAGACAACTGATGCAGACAAAATGAAATGATGCCAATTAAAACCTCATTTAGGGGAGAAATCAAAAGATGTGCTGCTGTTTCAGTTATAAGTCACAGGTTGCCACAGTAGATTTCAGAAAAAAGAGGCATCAGATATTCAGGTCCAGCCCTACTGATCTCACACAGTGACCACAGGAACCGATGACAAGGTTCTGCACTCTGAACCCAGTGTAAGAGGTACAAAAAGGTGAAGAGAAAGAGCAGACCTTCCATTAATGGATGCGCCATCATGCAGTGGTAACCTAGAGACACCGAGGGCTGCAGAGATAGCAAACAGACAGATACACACACTGATACACAGACAGTCTGACAGGCCGATTAATTGAAGACTTTTGTTAATTCCAGACTCTGGATCAATCCGAGTGAAAAAGCCACCAACTCCCTGAGGAACGCCTCATTGTGGTTTCAGTGTGTGCTTGACCTCCAAGACGTGAACAGGTTAAGTGAATGCCATCACAGCCTCTGCATGAACAAGGTGACCCTGTATGACCATTGACCTCAGCGCAATCTGTGACGCCCATCACCTTCTGCCTGTCTGGTTGAGTTTGTCTGCGGCTAAGATTGATCAATTACACTCACTGTCTCATTTCATCAATAACTTTTAGGACTTTGTTTCCCTCAAATCTTATCATTAATGTTTTTCATCTCTCAGTTTCTTCATTCTGTTTGTATGTTTCCCTCCCCTCTCATTGTCTGTTGTCATTAAATGTTACCCATGTTCCATGATTAACCTACTCTCTATCCTCCCAAATTGTCCTTTACTTCTCCTTGACTTGGCAAATGACCAGATCAATAATGTTTTGATATGATTGATACCACTTCTAGTCAGCAACACTGAAGAATTGGGCCTCTTGGACACAAAACAGAACATTAACTCAGACAGTATTTCATCGTATACAACAAAAAAACAACAACATGTAAAATGTAACACTTCAATTTAAATGGGAAAAAATATAAAAACCTTTGAGATTAACTGTGCCTAAGTACTGAAAAATGCAACCGATGCTTCATAATTGCTTCCTAAAAGATGGGATTTTCACGCAACAAAGATCCAGAGGAAAGAGAGGAGCAGAGAAAGTGTGAATGAATTCCAATGAGTTAATGATATATGCCTGAGCTGTACTCTGCAGTCATTACTTCTAAAGCCCTCTGTCGGCAATAAACACTGAACACTGAGCTCACACTCACACATTCACTCTACAAAACCTTTTAAAACCTGAACTCCATACTCAGCATTTATAATACATATTCCCACATTATGACAGGGCACATTTCAACATTTCACCAAATTTTTCTAAATGAAGCATGTGAGAAAGACTGGGGCAAAAAAAGTAGAAATACAGGATTCAGTAGGAATATGAGTAAACCATGTTAGTGACCTTCTTCTGTTAAATCTTTTTTTTTTTTAAGTTTATACTTCTTCCTACTCCTTTTTGAGTATGGGTCACTTTATTTATTTTATTTTTAGTTGTATTATTACAGCTTACATTGTTATATTGTACATTACATTGTTTACCTATCAACCTTTTAAGTATCACTATCGATATCTAGTTGGTAGGTCTTGTTTTGTTTTAATTTCTTTGTCTATATGTTCGAAATAAAATAATAATAATAATAATAATAATAATAACTAATTTAATACCAATAACAATGACAACTAGAAAAGAACTCGGAGAGCGCAGACCTCCACCAAGCTTATTGTGACTCCCATCCAACAGTCGTACTTTTTTAATGTTACATATGC
>JAQQZY010000011.1:11817593-11827656 GCA_030068375.1 Ostorhinchus rueppellii
CTATCTATCTATCTATCTATCTATCTATCTATCTATCTATCTATCTATCTATCTATCTATCTATCTATCTATCATGGTTGTTGTGGTCCCCTGGGAATATTTGTGTTGTGTATCTATATTTTTTAATATATGCGATTTTCAAATCTGACCTAAATACGCCGCATGTTGAGCTCTCTAAACATTACCCAACTACATACCATGATGGAACCACTGCCAATGTTCTCCCAGTTCCACCAAGCCCAATGCAAATGTCCCCTAATCCTGTTAACCCACTCGTACTGCGAGAAGAAGCACCGAGAGTAGGAGAGAGCCTGGGGCGAGTACGACATTGTACCCCTCCACCCTGCTGAGATCTAATTGAAGAAACAAGTGCTCGGTACAAAGTGAAGCTCCTTGTCTCACTGTGACGTTAATACATGACTAGTGCGGAGAAAAAGCACTCTGTGATCCACAGCGTATAAATCTGAGAAACAGGATTGTGAATGTGGGGGTGCACAGGAAGGAAATTTAACAGCTCCCCATATTGTGGTGAGGGTGATGTGAACAGCATCTTACACAGAGGATCATCTCATCCACAGGTGCCCTATGTACAGCTCAGTCTGATTTCACCTCTGCTTTATGGACTTGAAGGTCAAGCGTGTGCAATTTACATGCATTTGGGAGGATATAACAGCAGAAATGGAATATAATACTGACATGTGTTAGTGTGTAATTATCTGAAGCTATTGTTTCATTCGACCACACGTGTCAAACATGCGGCCAAAGGGTCCACTCTGGCCCTTGGGATGAATTTGTGGAACACAAAAATAGATATTAAGATATGAATCGTTTTAGTTCAGGTTCAGATCTCAAGTGGGTCAGATCAGTCAAATACTATCATAATACCCTATAAATACTCACAACTCCATATTTGCTCTTTGTAAATGTAAATATTTTCACGTATCGACACTAAAACAAAGTATAATTTCACAGAAAATGTAAATAATCTGAACAAATATAAAGAACCTGATATGTCTAAAAAAAAAAAGTAGGTGCAGTTTTAACAATATTCTTCCTGTTACTAAATGTTTTGTGTGTGTATTTGTAGATCCACTGTGATTTGTAGGTTACAATGAACATGTGGAAATGATAAACTGAAGCGTAATATTGTTAAAATTACACTTATTTTTCAGTTTATTCATGTTATTCGCATTGTTTGAAAGGATAGTTTGTAAATGTAAACATTTGCATAATGTAAATGTCCTTTTTTTTCGCTCTAAAACAAAGAAAATGTTCGAACTGACATTATTTATACATTATGAAGTTATTATTTCACTGGTCTGGCCCACTTCAGACCAAATTTAGTTGAATATGGCCCCTGAACTCAAATGAGTTTGACACCCCAGCATTAGAGGAATTAGATGTTTATGTCACTATTAACATCGTCGTTTAGGTCACAGAAGATGGTTAGAAAAATTCCTCATCTATATTTATTTTTCCTTCTTTTTTGTTATGTGTGCTGCCTTAAAAGATTCACAAAACTTAACTAAATGGGCTGTACAGGTTCAAGTTACTATTTAGTGTGACCCCTGACCCCCTGACAGGAAGCAGCACAATTAGAAACATCTGATGTGTGTTAAATGAAACCTGGTACAAAACATTAGAAAATTAATGCAATAAATCTCATTGTCTGGAAAAAAAAAAAAGGATTAAAGACACACTTTATATTACCACTTTGGTTTATAGGAGGTGTTTTTTATTTTTTTCCTTGAAAGTTGTTTTTCCTGCTGTGCAAACTTCCCACATTGGATCTTAATACAGAGACTGAAAATTGCCTGTGTGGTCTCTAGAACTTTATTAAAACCAATAAATCTAATGTTGGCCTCAGACTTTTGTGCATTAGCGTATGTGTTGCGTGATTTTAGCTCTGTTGTAGCCCCATTTTATGCATACGTAAAAATATATGAAATACTCGGGTCTCTCTTGGAAATTAGATCTTTATCTGAGCCATCTTGAATAACGAAATGAAGTGCATTCCTGTCACTAATTATAGCTGAATGTAGACCAGAGTTTGTTTTTTTTCTCGTGTTTTTGTTTTCTTGCAGCCACTTTAGGTCACAGTGAGGACAGTGTGGTGCAATCTTCAATTTCACCATTATATTACACCAAAATATTGTACTCTGACCCTTTAAATAATAGAAGACAGTCAAAGAGGATATTTTGTATTCAACTGGTTTCCTATTATTTTACTGTTCTGTATGTGTTTATTTCATAGGGACAGTGCACAATCACTTGCATCCATTCTTCCTCAGCAAGCAACAACATACAAATACATTATAACTGATAGTGAATAAGGATAAAAAAAAAAAAGGATATTACATTAATGGATTAAAAGTGATCACAGATTAGGTTTACTCTGAGCCACTGTTGTCTTAACAGTGTTGGACATTTAATTACTGAAAGTGGAATGCCATTCCAAACCCATTTTGACCATATAAATGCATCTGCAGAATTCACAGCCTCTTACAGTAGTGACACTGGTGTCAATGATAGTGCCAGTCCTCTGTTTAATGATTTTTTTCAAAGAAGGAAGAGCAATCCCATGCAACACCCTACATAGTATAGTGCAATATTATTCTTTTCAAGAAAATTATAAAATTTCCCAAAGAGAGACTGAGTTATTTTAAGTGTATATTTCACCTGTAAGTGTAAGAGATCAGCTACAGGTATTAAAACTCAATATTTAGAAAAATCATGCAATGCAGAAACTGTAACGGTCAAAGAATGAACCCAAGAGCAAGAGCACTATAAGAATAAAAGTCTCAAAGGTTTTATTGTACTTTCGTACAAAAACACCGTTCAGAATGGTCATAATCAATTTAATAATCAATCCAATAATTAGTCCAAGTGAAATCCTCTTCGGTATAGTACTTCCTGTCCAGAGTCCAAAGGGCGAGGCGGGGTTCTTGGTCCACAACAGTCCAGAGGTCGAATACCACGAAGTCCACATGAGAGGCAGGCTGAAGCGTGGTTGGGGAACCAAAGGTCGGGTCGGATCTCCAGGGAAGGCACTCACAAGTTGGCAGAAGCAGGTTGTTACTAGGCGGGGATAGACGGTAGATGTAGTCAGGCAGGTGAGGGTCAAACGAGGAGACTGGCAGGCAGGGGTCAGACGGAAACTGGTCAACACGGAGCTCAAGGAAACACAGGAATAAACGCTGGACAGTCAGGTCAAACTGAACAATCTGGCGGAGAACAGACAGGAGAGGGCTGGTTATATAGCCCACACCTGACGAGCCACACCTGCCCCACCAGGTGTGCAAAATTGGCTTGATTACAGACGTGAAAGGGAATTAGGTGAGAGGTCAGAAGGAAGACAGATAGAGAGTAGAGCAGAGATATGACAGGAACATCCTCACAGCAACAACTGCCAGATATTTCTGTTAATTAAAGTTCACCTTTTCACCTCACTTTTTTTTTATTATATTACTCTAAAAAGATTATGTTGAGTCCAATGCATCCACAAGATACTTAAAGTCATCAGTACTATTAACCTGTTTTTTTTGTTTTACTTTATAGTTGGGTGCTTCTATGAAACTGGCCCCTAAAAGCAGGACAGAGGGGCTAAAAATTCAAACCAGATGTAGACTAATGTTATGAAGTAAGTTTGGAAGCACTTTGGGTGTATTTCAAAAAGAAATACTGAGACAATAGAGAAACAATTTTTCAGATAAAACACATTCTTGTATTATTTTGCATTATATTTAATACAAAAATCTGCATGTAACCGTCAAAAGGACACAGAACATTATGCACTACTATTTATTCAATATATTTTTATTCTCTTGCTGGTATGTTTTTGGGAATTGAACTAATTATGCAAGGGAGAGTGTTTCACAAAAATGACCTCTGTTGCAAAATCATTCACGATTTGTACAGTATCTGTTTAAATGGGCAGGTTCTGCATGTAACATAAGTGGACACGATGGGTTACACACAAAACCTGGAATGAGATTCATGAAAAACCCGCATGTTTGGAGTAGAAAAAACACTTGGATCATCAAATTTAACACAGTGTCTCCATTTATAGCGATACATTAGACCATTTCAAGCCATGTGGTCCAGGTAAAATGCACTGACACCTAGGTAGCTTTTCCTGTCCCAATTTTGGTCCTGTTTTTGTCCCCAATATTTGATTAAAAATTCATTAATTTTGGGATGGCTAAGAGCAAGAGTATAATTTTTTTGCATTTATTTGAGGTCATCATTAGGTACATCCTGGGGGATATATGTCTAAATTTTTCTTTTATTATTTAGTCTAAAAAGTAGGCAAAGTGCCAGGTACCAAAATGTACCCGATTTCATAGAAGCACCCAGTTAGCGAGTCATGAACCTGACATTGCTGACTTAAGAGTTACAGTGTTTTCAGACTGGGTATCCAAGTCCATATCCGAGTACGTTGGACCCCAAAGTCCATCTAATTTTATCAGTGTGAATGCAAAGACTCCATGTACGAGTACGGTACCTGGGTTCAGCAGAGAAGGTAGTCTTGAGTACAGGCTGTGTGGGTTCTAGTATGGAACATTGCAGTGTGAAAGCAATCCATCCCCTCGACCAGAAGTGAAATAATCAACTATATCAGCCTTGGATCCAAGCACCATGGACTCACCTAATTGACTGAACTGCTCGGTGATTATATCAGGGACAACAAAAGGTCGCTTTTCTTCTCTTTGCCTCAAATAGAAACAGAAAAGTAGACAAATGAACAGACCAGCCACTCAGTTAATGATGTAAGGGTTTGTCATGCCTGTGTTTGTCAGATAACTGTAAAATTCCTTTCACACTGCCACCTACTGTTTTGGCACTGTAACACCCACCCGTTTTCGGGCATGAACCAGATACCCAGTCTGACCACGCCCTTAAGGATGGTATAAATGCACATGAGTAGTAAGAGAACCTATGCACATATATAGTCTTATGCTCTAAACTCCTTTTTTAGGGTCACTTTCTACAAAGATTTGATATTTTGTGTTTGTCATTATATCTGCTTATTGCTCAGAGTACAGAAAAAAGTCACCTATCAACAATCAAGGTCTTGTTTTTGCTGGCATGAGTTGTTACTGTGAGCAAAGACCAGTGTCTGACAAGCTGTTTACTTATAGATTTGTGTCATGTGAGGTGATTGGGGTCATTGTTTCTTAATGATAAAATCTGACCTCTGAAACGATAAGACATGTCTTTGTGTGCTAAGCTCTCCTTGGCAACATGCTCTAATCCTCTGACTGGAAAAAAGGGTTGAAGGGCGCGCATACTGGATTTCATTAGCACTAGTTAGAGCTGTAAGAGGTCTACATGTTTTACAGTAAGTTACACAACTAGAGTAGATTTCATGGCAGTATTTAACAGCAGAAACACACTTGTAGACACAGTTCTTAGTGTAGCCAAGAGATTTAAACCCTTTACTGTTAATGTGACTGCAGCTTTTGACTTTATCAGTGTGCTACAATGCAGGGCTGTGCATATGTGAAGCAGGACTTTCACAGGCAAAGGTGCTTCGCTGAAAATATTCAAGGTGTTTCAGTGTTAAAGTATGTATTGATTGGGAGAAGAAAGATCTGGCTGTACTGGAGTCAGGGCTGCAAAACAGTCCTGCTAATACCAAGAAAAAATTTCTATTTGGACTGGAAAATAGGTCTCTATTCATTTGCATGAAACACCGATTTATTTCACATTGTAAATATGTGCACTTGTATATCTTCATGTAGTAATTAACTGTTCTTAATTTAGCCTCATTGAAAGCTGTTTTACTTGAAATTGTGTTAATATTTTTAAACTTCCATAGCTTTCATCCATTTACAATCATTATGAAATGTAACTCATTATAAAATGGATAAAAGGCTACTTTTTAAACCTAACACATTCATTTACAGGACGAATTACATTGCAGCCAGACTGTGTAAGATCAAATTGGAATAATTACACAGCAGCTAGTGCTGAAAGGATAAGAGATTATAAATTATATGAAAGAAACAGATTATTTCATTGAGTTGATTCAGTGGTTGATGTTCGCTGATTACACAGATTATACTGTTCTATAGATCATTGATGAAATAATTCACTGAGCATATGTATGGCTGTCTACAGTCCAAAGAAAGCACTTTAACTACTATGCAATCCTGTTGTTTGGTTTTGCAAAAATTTGCATATGTTTGTCCTGCTTGCTGTAATTCACGAACATCACTGAATACATGTAAATTGGCTTTTAAAGCAGTTTCTGGGAGGATTTTTCTTGCCCTTTTAAGCACAAACCCTCATTAAAATATATTCTTAAAATATATCATTAGTCTATTTATGTGTGGATCCAGAGGAGCCACATCTTCAGCATATTCATTCTTCATACTTCAACAAATGACATCATTTTGGAGCATTCATTTAACATCTAAAGCTAAGCTGCATTTGATTGCATATTTTTGATTACATACAAAAACGTCTGATTTCTGAAGGCTACAGTGGCCACAAAAAACTCCTTCATTAAAGTTGTAATTAAAGTTGTAATTTGTAGGTAACATTAATGTACTTTCATGCTGGACGCCACTTGCATCCATTGGCATTAGAAAAGAAAAATTAAGAGAAGGATGTGTGTTTACAGCCACGGAAAGAAGACAATGTAGCATGAATGAATGACAAACCACTCCCTCAGGAGATACAATCTGCTCCTTCTAAAGTAACAAAGACATAATGAACTCTCATTTTTGTGTGATTAAACGTAACTGAAAATATAAGTATGTACATCCTATTCAAGTTCTGCAAGGATCCTCCAAAATCTGAACCTTACGTAATGTAAGCCGTAGTCTGTGATAACCACAGATAAGTGGTGACATGGACGTAAATTCACATTATGATTCAAATCAAACTCAACCTATGAAACAACTTTAGACAGATGGGGATGTAGCTCAGTGGTAGAGCGCATGCTTTGCATGTATGAGGTCCTGGGTTCAATCCCCAGCATCTCCAACCTTTACCTTCACAAAGCATAGACTCGACCTTCACTGCTAAAGAATTGGTGGCTGCAATGACGTGATCAATATTTGTTCAATCTGATTAACATTCTAATGACTATACGTTTCAGTGTCAAACATTCCACTTTCAACCTATGCAAAATAATTTAACTACTTAAAATTTCAAAGCAGAAGAGGATAAACATGATAATTGTCAGCATTTCATGATTAAGATGATAAAATATAGATGCAAATCTATTCAAGTAAGAAAATTTTTGTGAAAATAACATTTGTTTTTTTCCTATTTTCATCTTATTAAAAGCCGTTCAACCATCATTACCTCCAAGAAAGCACTTGTTGTTTTGGTGCTGCCATGATAGTATTCGTCCCTGAAAATCATCATGTGATACTGTTACACTTCTATGGATCAAGTGTGGACATAAAGAGAAACACCATATGGATGGAGTGTTTAAACAGCCAATATTTTCATACTGGACAGACTATCCAAGGTTTATCCCACCCCTCTCAATCCAAATCTGATTGGTAGAACATCCATGTAAAGTCACTGAATGAGAAATTAAATTCAATAAAACACTCTTTAAGGATGCTGAGTATAAATACTTTCAAATGGAATTTCCGCAGCTCCAACTGCAAAAGAAAACGCATTAAACTCTACACCGATGTCTGTCCATGCAGCTGTAATCAGGGTTATTTGAGCCCAGCTGTCCTTCAACTGTCTATTTCACAAGCTCTGTACCGGTGTTATAAATGCTTGCAGAATAATATGAAACAGGACCGTTTTATTGCATTTCATTTTACTTTAACCTTTACTTATCTGTCGCTCTCCTCTCATTTGTCCCTGTGGGTCCAATCCTTCAGCAAACAGAAAGCAGAGGCTGAGATGAGAAGAAGAAGGTAAATATAAGGGGGTTAACGCTGAGAAGAAAGACAACAAGGGAAGAAGAGTGGGGGAGGAAGAAGAGGGGGGTTATAAAGAGACACTACGGGGAAGAGGGATGGATGTATGATTGGATGGATGAGCATTGCAATGTTAGTGTGGTAACTCACTATAATCACATCTATTTGGAAAAGACATGGTTCAGTAATCAGTGCATGAATATGGATTTATAATTTCATCAGGGGGAGGAACAGGTTTGTGGATGGATGGAGGGCGGGAAGAATCCCACTGAACGTCTACGCATTTGACAACAGCTCCTTCGGTTTAAGCTCTCACAACAGGGGATTTAGAAAATAATAATAAAAAGAAATATGGATGGAATTAAAAAGAGAGAGGGGTGACAGGAAGACAGCAGGGAGGTGGAGGAGAGTCATGTCTGTCACTCCAAAACATCTGCTGATTACCAGGTCACATTAACATCCACTGCGAAGAGGAGACGGCTGAAGTTAGATTTAGAGCTAAAACAGGACACACTAGGCAAAGAGCATATGTGAAGCATTTCATCTGTTCTTTAAATACTGTATGAGATTAGGGGACATGTTATGTAAGTGCTTTTTAGGAAAGAAGGATTTTATTCTTCATGATGAGAGGGATTTCAGTCTATGTCTCACTGGTTTAAAGGTGTAGAGCTAGAATAGGAAGAAGAAAATTGATTTTATTTTACACCTGCTAGATATTTAGAAAATTCTCTTTTACAGTGGACCCTCGCAGTAAGGATGTCATTCGTTCCATGGCTGTGCTCGTTTTGTGATTTAATCATTTTACAAATTAATTTTCTCCATTGAAATGTAATTAATCCATTCAGGCCCCCCAAAACCATCCAAAAATGCTTTTTTAAGGGAATAAGACACCCAAACATGAAATTAAGTCAGTCTCAGTCACCCCCAGAGTTAGAACAGTGGAGAAAAAAAAATGGTTAAAATCCATCCAGGCATTATCCTGCTTTGGGAGCAGTACTGTTAGCTTTAGCTTAGCACAATTGCTGTAAACCAACTGTGTCAGTTAGCATGTCCTCCAAAAAAAGTGACAGAGACATCTACATTTTTTTCTAAATATATCTTGGGAGTTGTGTGTTCAGAACGAGTACAAATCATAATGCAAAATCGAGTGAGGCTATTACCTGGGCAGATATTTACTTGGAACTATATTTGGCCTCATCACAGGCAAAGCACCGCTAGATAGGAGTAAAGTTCTTACACAGCACCTTTTATTGTCTATCGCAGCAGCAGAATCCCCATAAGTGACGTTTCGGGTGAATCTGGAACTTTGCTCCTATCTAGCAGTGCTTTGCCTGTGATGAGGCCGAATGTAATGAGAAGCTTTCACTTAAATTTTGAAATGTCTTTTCATGAGCTACATGCTAAAACATATGAGCACAATAACTGCCACATATAAAAAATAAGCACTGCATACAGTACTACTAGCACTATGATACTTTACACATCATCAAGTATATGCAGTTTAGTAATTGCTTAATTTAAAACAAAACCAAAACATGGAAATAAGTGATTTTTAGAGCATATTTCAGATTTCAAGTTGATTCTTCAGAATGTTCATATGTGTATGCACATTAGACCTGTTCAAAAAAACATTTTCTTCTTATTTTAAAGCCAGTTGATGTGATTTCCATTCTCCAAGCTGTGGAATGACCAGATATAACATGTATTTAGATTTTTGAACATGGGAATGCCTGCCTCATGAGTACATACAGTTTTGATGTTGATTTTTGTCAAAAACGCTGGAAATTTTGGATGGCGGTGTTCTATTTTGCCTTATAACTTCACTAGAATTAACCATAGAGCATTATGAGTGGTACCACATGAAAGTTGATAAAATTTCCTTTAAAGGTGGGGTGGGAGATCTTTTTTGGCACATATTTTACCATTTGGCTTAAAAATGTCCCCACAGTCACGTTGGGAGCAATAAAATAGAAGATTTGGAAAAAAAACAAAAAAATTTGGTTCACTCTACAGTG
This sequence comes from Ostorhinchus rueppellii, assembly GCA_030068375.1. NCBI lineage: Eukaryota > Metazoa > Chordata > Actinopteri > Kurtiformes > Apogonidae > Ostorhinchus > Ostorhinchus rueppellii. The sequence goes on from JAQQZY010000011.1 coordinate 11,827,504, forward strand.
TTAAATCAACAAAAAACACCAACCAATCGCGACGAACTGGTTTTGGTTCCGTATTGGTTCCTGAGAAGTCAATCAGACTTCGGTCTGGCTCTCCCTCCCCCTGTGCGTCCATGTTTTGGTGAATCGTGGAGGCGTGGTTTCGATGGGTGGGGT
>JAQQZY010000011.1:11872233-11887104 GCA_030068375.1 Ostorhinchus rueppellii
AAAACAATGGCAGCAAGAATGTAAACTGTTATCTGCACCAAAGGTGGACACACTAAATATGGACATTTTTTATTATTTGTCAACAAGGACTATTTTGTTATTCCAATTGGTCATTTTCTGTCTGAATAACAATGAAATTGTTAATTTGAAACAAGTTTTTGGTAAACTATGAAGTTATTTATCTTTTCTTCTTTGTATGACAGGTCTAATAAATTTGTTAAGCACCGTATATTTATTTAGAAAGTGTTTCTCCAGTCATATATGGTATATAGTTTTAGTAAAGACAGTGTATTTCTGAATCAAAGAATAAAACTATGCAAGAACTACTGCTATATATTATACAAAAGCAGTGGCAGAAAAGTTGACATGAACTTCCAGAACTTCATGTGCCATACTTGTGTTACATATAAGACTAAATATGTTATGTACAAGTCTTGTGCTTAGTCATAATTTTTATATTTAAGGTGTTTGGCTTTTTGCAGTGTAAACCTGTAACTTAAAAGGTTGCTCTGATAAGATCACCATCCCTGGAATGATTTTTTTTAATGTGTATATGTGTAGAAATTCATATGGCTGACATATGGTTCGGGTTTTAACACATATCTTCGAAAAACATGTGGTGGTTTCATCATTCAGTCCTGTAGGAGACGGACGCAGGTAGGTGGAAGGATGACAGACAACATGGAACTGAAAACATAACAAGACCATGACAAATTGCAGCAGCAGAAGTAATTTAAAGGATGGTGTGTTAACCTTGAAAGGATTGGAGGCAGGTTAAAAGAAACACCTTGAAATTTTACATTTGAGTTTCTTTTGCTTCACCTAATCTTTGTACAACAGAAGGATCACCTCCCACAAATTTCATACTTTTCAAAGCACATCCAGGAAATAAAATCATCTTGTGTGAGCATGTCATATGTGCTTTTCTCTTTTCTTAAGTTTACAAGGTTTAAATATTTTTGGTATCTCCTCACATAATTATTTTTGTGTTAATTGTGTCTTCTTCACATTGGAGGAAAAAATGATAGAAATTATCGCCCGTTTGCAAATTTAAGTCGAGGCACTTGTCATTCATCAGTCTGTCCTACAGTATGAAAATCTGCTTGGAACAATGTCTGCAAAAGTATAGGCAGCTGTTCCTGATCTCCTTCTGAAGGTAGCAGCCGTTCATGTTCGTCTCAAACATCTGCTGTTTTTAAATGCATCTATAAGTGGATGGTTTTGTACTGCTGCAGAGTAGAGCCAACAACGTCAGTGTGTGGGGACTTTGACGACAAGTTTAGATATTAAGATTTCAGTCAGTTGAGTGTTTACATGTGTCACCAAAAACCTTTCACTGGAAGTAAGGAGAACATGCTCTTCCTATGAAGATGGGTCAGACTGGGCTAATCAATGAGTCTGCATCAATAAACAAATCTGGAGTAATTGAGTAGTTTCTGCAAGCAAGTGTTTTTAATGACATTTTAAACAAAATTACAAGGTGATCATGTGCAGAGTGGCATAAATCCGTAGATATAAATGTATATATCTTAGATATAAATATAAATCATGATCAACATGAGGATTCATGAATATGCTAACCTTACCTAAAGCTTTTGCATGTAGATATCACTGCTGAGTGGGGCATTAGTGAATTCAGATTTTTTCAGATCAACTTATTTGTCAATAAAGTGGAAGTTGAGTCAACTCATTACGTGACAGCAGAGGAACACCAAAGACACACAGCTGTTCAACAATGAGCAACGTGGACTAAAGTTCACTGGAACATTAACAATGTACAATAAAGAGCAGAATAAAAATCCTGCAAGACCCAAGCATCAAAAGTCCTTCCCAGATATTGAAGTAAAATAAAAAATAGGCTAACACCTTGGATTTTCTTCATACATTTAAGCGAACAACACTAATTGGGAAAATCTTAAGATGGCGGCAGCCAAGACACACAGTTAGAGAAAAGAGCACATTGTCTTCATGAAATAAATGAACAGAATAATCCAAACACACTGGGTGTCTACATTATTATTCAGTATTAGTTGTGCTTACACGGTTCACAGAACATTACTTAAACCATAGTTTCTTTTACATTACAGTCAGTTCAGTCAGCCTACTCTGAATCATCTTCTTCCTTCAGTCTTGGTTTTGCACTAGTTGTGCATGGGTCAGGTTTTTTTTTTTTTTGTCAACGCAATTTTGTGGAATTATTTAACCCGTCCCACAAATAAAGTGCCATTTTTTGGACCCGCATCAACCTGACCCGGGTCCGCTGATCTGCACATCACTACCTTGCGCTCCATGTTTTCATGGAAAAAGATGAGCGTGTCAATATGCGCTGAATGAAGGCTCTCGCGCTGTGGGAGGTAGAGAGAGAATAACACATGATGTGTCGACTTCTCCAAAGGAACGTCGACTTGTGCCTCAAACGTCGACGTGTCGACAAACCGGCTTTTCTGTTAATACTTTCCTACTGAGTCCAGAAAATGAAAGACAGTTAATAAGTGACACAATGAACTGAGTGAAGACATCATCCCCATATTCTCAGCCCCTGGGTCTTCTCATATAAACCTATTAATGACACTTAGACACAAGGCTGTTCAGAGTGACCATAAAGTAGATGTGCAATCATTATCAAACTGTACTCAGATAAAATATAATGTAATGTTTTTTGTTTTTACAAAATAGAGGGGCTTCCATAATTTGTAATGAAAATCTGACATGACTCTGGCAGAGGGAAAAGCCATGTTTAAAGATGAGTGATAATGTTTTAAACCTACTACGTTTAGTGACTTATATTCTAATATATAATTCATTCATTCATTTTCTATACCTGCTTTATCCTCACTAGGGTCACGGGGTCTAATATATAATAATTCAGTATATTTCTGATGAAATACCCACAAGTTACATACACTCCAGTGCCCATAAATTTGGAATAATTTTGTTTTCACACACATATCCTTCTTTTAATTCCGATTTATACACATCAGAAATCACCTTTGAATAGGTGCAATGATTACATAAAGAGTCCCAGTTAGACTTTATCTACCAAGCATAAATCACATTGTAATAATCATTTCTTTAGAAGATGTAAAACATATTTTATTTCCAACTTTATGGGTAACAGTGCATTATTCCACCACAGAATTTTTATCTTCAGATCTGCTGCAATTATGTTAATCAATATTCACTGAAATATCGAAGGCCATCTCTTTGGAAACGTCTACATTCCACATTTGACTCAACATTTACGTGATCCTTATTTAATAAAAACAGGACCTGAATCTGACTGGAACTACTTAGTGAAAATTTGATGGGTGTCTCATAATTTATTTGCAATATGCCTTAACTCTCAAGTATAACCATCTACGCTAGCTGTAGCTATTTTTTTTTCTCTATATGTCATTTTGACGTATTGGTGTCGTAATGTTTGTGTGACTTTTTATACATCTGTTTGATTTTGCTAACTTTTTCCCCCCAACTTTTATTATCTTGTGGTAATGTAATGTGTGTAATGTAATGTGGAAATAATCTCAACAATCCAGAACTTAACATGAAATATTAACTTTAATTAATGAGATATGGTTCTATTGACAAGTGACCAAATGGAACAAAATGGACTGTTGTTGGAAATTACATAATTTTGGATATATTGTTGGTACACAATAGTGTTGGGTGATATGTCAGATTTTTTCACTTTAATGTTACTGGTGGCTCAAAGTGTCTTCTTTTTATGTCTACATGAGCAAAATATGATTTAAAATAACACTACTAAAACTATGTGCAATATCAATGAGCAACGTTTTTAATAAGCTGTACTTTAAAGGCTGCTGACATGTATGATTTGTTAAATAACAACATCTAATAAAGCACCACTGACAAGGAACTGACAGATTGGAAAAACATCCTCACAGTTAATATATTACAATAGATAACAGTTACCAAATTCTGCAGCGGGAGCACTTATCTCTGTCGTGTGATTCAGGTATTAGTCATGATTTTCATCAAGCAAAAACTGAATCAATGAATGAATGATTTTCATAAAGATATACTGCCCATCCCTAGTGCACGAGTAAACAACATGAATCTCCCAGGCCTAGAGACCCAATCATTATGGGATTATGAAGCTGGTCAACAAACCAATCAATCATTCTATTTTAATTGAATCTCCTGCAACTGCTACTTTTTTCCACAGAGATTAACATGTCAGCCCACAGCTGGCAATCTATAGTGTGAGCTGCTGCTTGTTCTTCTTCTCAATGTGGAATGGAGAATTGTGGGATGTGAACAAAGAGCTACAAAGAAGTGCATTGTTGGGGAGTCACATGACACATCGGCAGATCCCATGAGACCATGCAGTGCTATTGCTGTTACTGTACGGACCTATACTGTCCATATTGTCTATGAGTAGATATAAGCCGGAAGTGCTTCCTCACATATAAAGCAAGATGACACAAAGACAACCAATGTCTGAGGATGTCAACATCAATACATCGATGGCAGTTTGGGCCTTTCAGACATCTTTTTTTTTTCATAAAGTTCAATTCAATTCATTTGTATAGCACATTTCAAAACAACTTCTCTTGACCAAAGTGCTTTCTAAAATGCCTTTTATTAACCTTACTTTTTGCCTTTCTACACATTCTGCCTGAATAAAGTTTAATATCTGAGACAGGTGGTTGAAATATTCATTGCATTTGATGCATTAAGCTCGAAGATCATCATGTGATGTGTTGACATGGTGATTACACAGTGATAAAATATAAAATAAAATCTCTGGAGCGGACCTGACCAAAATAACGTCATCTCCTACCATTAACCCTGAAGATGTTGATGTTCAGATCAAGATGACTCATTCATGTCCTCTCTGGAGTTTTCCTCCTGAGAACATCTTGTTCATGTGCTACATTAAAAACACTGACTTATTGATGAGGCTTCAGTCACAAGATCATCAGGAGCTTCTGTTGTGCGGTAGATGATCTGCTTGTGCTGCTTTTCTCACACAGCTGATGCACAGTCCCATTAGGATGACCTCAGAACTGAGAAGAACCTCTCCTATCACGCGAAACTGAGCTTCCTGAGATGTGATAATGTGGTGCAGGTCAACACAGAACCCCCTTGTGGCCTAGCACCATGTGCATTTTCAGATTAGAGAAATAGCATTTGCAATAATATGTGTATGCTCTACTTTATGTAAAAGAAATAAACTCTACTGCAGACCACCATATTTAAGACCTTCTGGTTTTGTGATCTCTGACCTAGTTTTAGAGATTAGCAATCTTGTCATTACTCATAAAACCAGGAGGCTGTAAAATCTTCAGGAAATGTGCTTATGTACAGATGCTACAGCACCACAAAGTAACACTAATGGAGATACATTAATGGTTTCTGGGGAACAAACATGGCCTAATGGTAACATGAATGCTACATGGGTTGCTTTCTATGTAACATGGGGGAGATTTATAGGCTTTTTGAGCTTGAGATCCAAAAGTGAACTTTAGCATCTCCCAAATGTAGGGAAAAAAAAGATTATATAAACTGTAATAACATCTTAATCTTTTCCCAACTCTTCCACTGTCAAAATAATGCAGAAATCATTTGTTGCCTAATTCACATTCAAGAAAAGCTGCCCAGTTGGGGAAAGAATGTCAGAATATCAATCACAGTTAGGAGGATGAAGTTAGGAATTTCCTCTAACACTGATAAGTAATGTCAGCTGGCTATCAACCCACACTAACAGATATAACTTATCAAATCTTCCTTGTATTTTCACTGTGACATGTTGTTTTCAGTTTCAGACTCATGAGAAGAGACACACATCACAGCCAGAGCAGCCTAAAAAAAAGAAATACTATTTTTCTATTCTAATCAAGAAAATTAATTACATGCATTGCTGTTCTCAAGATATAATCCTTCATAACAAATTACTTTGATATTGTTAATTTTTTCCTGCAGATCAGCAGCTGTTATAATCAGAAAATAATCCCTTGTTGCAATAATTATCCCAAAATATTACATTTTTACCTCCGCCACGGAGGTTATGTTTGTTTGCCTGTCTGTCTGTCTGTTAGCAAGATAACTCAAAAAGTTATGGATGGATTTTCATAAAATTTTCACAGATTGTCAGAAATGGGGGATCCTACAGATGATTAGATTTTGGTGGTGATCCGTACATTCAGCGCCATCTAGTGGGTGAAAGTACAAACACTACCTTGGAGGAGGTCTGCGCTCTCCGAGTGCTTCTGTAATTATGGTTTTCTCTATCTACATTCTCAAGCACCACATAAAATGTTAACATTTTTCAATATTTTACTTAAATTTATACATGGATACTTTGACTTTAATCAAATATTTTGTTATTTTGACTGTTTTAACAGTTCAATGTCATAATTGTGAAAGCGCCTCACCAAAAACAAACTTTAAAACCTCAAATATCTGCCTGGTGTATTCGGCTTTCATGTAATTACTTAACATTTATCATAATTATTGTTGACTGCTTTATTTTTTTTTCTTGATATCATCTTTGGCTGCTATTGCCTAGTCCTAGTCTTTGATCCAAAGCTGCAATTGGGAAGGACAGTTGTGTTGAAAACTCATCCCAGCTGCACCAGCATGAGCATTATGTCCCAACCCGGTGTAAAAACAAGCAAAGCAACAGGTTATTTCAGCCTCCTATACACTAAAAACTCAAAGTACAGGTTTGAGTCTCACATACAAGCACCTCTTCATTCCAGTGAACTTGCTTTCCCACCTAGATTAGTCAAAACACTCAAAGTATTAACACCTACCTTCCCTAAGCCCAAAGCACATAAACACATACACACTTTCTAGCGCAACAATTCCCATAATCCTTATTGTTACACAATGACCCAACCGAGACACAGCTCCTCTGCAGCAATAGGACTGAATTGACTGTGAAATGAGCCACATAAGAGCGTAGCATGGTTTGTCCCTATTCTTACTGCTGAGCCATAGCAGATTGAAAACAGTATCAGCTCTGAGCATGTACAGTTAGGGAATCAGTCAAACATAAAGCTGATATGTCCTGAAGGGTTTGCCATTGGCAACACACGGGGTATTGAAAGCCTGAATATTCCACCACAATAATGATTGTAATTGTGTGTAAAGTGAGAACATAATATCAGGTCATGCCTTCAGGTGGTTTAGGGGAATAGTTTTAGTGTGTTAGTTACACTTCCAACTAATATGTCAGGTACAGTGTTGCAGCTCACACACAAAGATATGTCTTTATTAGAGCTATTCTACCCCCTTTTCAGTTTTTTCTGGCTGAAATCTAATTTGAGCAAAACTACAAAAAAAAAAAAAAATCTCTAAACCCTCACTGGCATTTTATTTCACCTGAGTCTAATGGACCATGCTTGAAAACAATCCATTGGATCATGCCTGTCGTGCCAAGACCAATGCGTGAGAGGTGAGTCGTGCTAATACTGTAAACAAGCCATTTTCACAATCCGTGTTTACTTCTAAATCAGCTTGTTACATGGATCATAAAACTGCGTGGAGACCAGCTTACATGCTGTAACAAGACTTTTGTGTTTACACTGAATTCCTTTGCAGACTTAATGGTTATTGTGCAGTAAACAGATGGCTGGGCTTAAAAACAGTATGCTACACACACTTTTTAGGTTTTTTTTTTTTTTTTTACACGTAAAGATCAGGATTTAATGAGTGTCAATGTAGAATTAAAATAGATAACACTGAAATTAATGAGACTGGACTGAGCTCTTTGGCAGGTAATTAAAAATCTGAACGTAAAACCAAGTTGAGCTCCTTCAAAACAACTCTGCCGTCTGCTATCGGCCTCCATCTTCAACTTAAACTGCTAGGATGTACTGAGGGGATTTTCTAATTTCATGCTCCTGTTCCCATTTTAAGGAATTAAACTAAAACTTCTCAAGGCCGCAAACAACTTAACACAAGTGACTTCACATTAATTTAACCTCAGCGTCTCCGCGAATGAAATGAAAAGTAAATATCTAAGTGGTGCAAAAAAAGCAACTAGTGTGCAAATAAGTACTAGCCTAAAACTACTGGGCAAACTTTCCCCCAATCCCTTGGAGTAAATCAAAAAGGCATAGCGGATTAGTGCACTGTCGCAAAGCTCCTATTGACCTAGAAGTATGTGCCTTCATCACAACGAAATTAGGGAGCACATGTGTGTATTTTATTAGGTCTGTGTGCATTTGTAAGTGTGTCTGTGTGATTAAGCACCAATCATATCGGTGAAACTAATCCCTTTTCATGGACCTTCATAGTTGAAACCATCAGCCTCAAAACTCATGGTGAAAAATTACACATTTCGAATGCAATCTTATGTATTTTAGTGGTAAAATTAGTGTGCACTGACAGGTAAGTGGGATGAAGTGGAGGAGTGAAAAGAAGCTGTGTGAAGTGGCAGCAGGTGTGTGAGGACATTTCTGAAAGAGGGAAGTAAACAACGAAGGAGGCAGTGTGGAGAATTGGCAGTAAAAGAGGAAAAAAAAACAACTTCGAAATCTCTTCAGCCACAACCGGCAACATTAAGCCCCAGTCATCTAGCGACACACCAGACACTCACACACTTGCACTGCTGTCATATAGGGACTTTCACATGGACCAAATGTCACCTGGAAACGGCTCTGCCAAGTCCAGAGTTGGCAGAAGTTAGTTTTCCTCTTACGTACAAACAGGCCACTACCACCACAACCACTACACACATAACTCATCTTATCTCCTGGAAACATGTGCATGTTCCACAATTCTTCATATCAATCTCATTCACCGACAAGTTGCGATGAGTGTGTATGTGTGAGAGAGAAGACAAATGCCATGTGAATACGCATGCATGCTTTCACAATCCAGCATTCACCAAAGCCTCTTACAAAGGCCACAGCACTTTAGAAAAACATGTAATGACTGCAAAAGACACACATACACTTAACATCCACCGATGGCATGAAAGCTCTTGAATGAATGCTTTTGAGCTGTGGTATTATTTTTCTGTAATCTTTGTCCTTAGGGACTTTTGTAAATCTTGGGGAAAAAAATTCTTAAATTCAACTACAATAGCAAGAGGTCAACTAAGTCAGTCTCTCCTAACAGCTGAGGTCTGAAAAATCACAAATGCTGGTTTATACTTTTTGTCAAATTGAAGCATCGAGAAATTTTACCGAACATTATGTTCTCACTTAACAAGTAATATGTTTTTTTTTAACTTAACTAACATTAACAAAAGGTGTGTGGTTTTAAGTAGCTACTCCTTTTGTGTTCTGTAGCCTGCTTGATGAATGGATGGATGGAAGTGTTTGAGTTTATGAATCAGGCATGATTGTGAAGATTAAGCACAAGCATTGATGATCACAGTTCGGTAAATGTAAGAACATGGAGAAAATATATGTGGAAAAACAAACATGCATGTGATTTGTGGCATGATGATGGAAAAACAGAACCTCTTCTCTAAAAAAAATGCACTTTGTTGAGATAAGAAAAAAAATTGTCAAAACTGTCAAAAATTGCTTTCTTTTTGTTTTCTTGTAGAATGCTATTTGGTAGCATACCCCAATAAATAATATATACTGTTTTTGGACAATATTACTTGAAATAAGTAGCATTCTGCAAGAAAACAACAGGATAATTTCAATTTTCTGGAGAAAAAAAATGCATTTTTCAAATAGTAGGTTTTGTTCTTTGTCCATCAGTGATGTCTTTTTAAACTCCTTCTCAGGTGAGTCGCTGCTAAGGTGAGTTCCTCTGAAGAATTTATAGTTTTCCTTCAAGATTTATTGACACATAGAGATTTGACACCCTTCAGTCTTTTTTTTTTTCTTTTTCACTCAATGCGCATTACATTGACAGGAAAAATCTGAGGTTTTATAATAATTGTTAAACAAGACATCTAACTGATGCTTTGTGAAGGTCTTTTCTACAGTAGGAGGCTGCTCTGTGGACAGTGACAGGTGTGGAGTTTGCGTGGGTATAGGAGTTACCTGTCAAACCTGGATGCATGTATCCTGAGGTGAGCCCACGAAGACCAGAAAGTCAATGACCACGCAATTTTCCTACAGGGATAATAAAGTAAACAATTAACAAAGAAAACAAAAAAATGACCAAAGCCAACCTCCAACCAGTGAAGGCATAATGTTACCTGAGCTCACCGATAAATGTTAACTGACACACTACCAAGTATCATTTTGATACTGAATTAATCAGGGTCTGCAGATTCACAACCAGTGCATGTTCATATATATATATATATATATATATATATACACACACACACACACGTTTACTATTAGCATAGTTTAGGATCCCAGTAGTATAACAAAGTTGGCCTCACTGTGCCTGTTAAAAAATCTGTAATGACAATAACATGAATATCCATAGGGTGTTTGTGGCTTCACAATTTGGACCAGATCCCAGTTGGGGACCCCTGGTCGAAACAGTTTCTGGAGGCAATGGTTTGGTTTATATGTTTGATAAGGTCTGAGATAAGTCTATACCTAACCTTAATGGCTGATGTATTATTTTTAGCCAGAAAGTATATTAAGTGAGTTGACAACCATCAATAAATTACTTACCTGTCAATAAACACATTTAGTCTGGTGCAACTGTAGGTTATACCTGTAAAATATCACCGCTTTAGAAACTGTAATTTCTATTACTGTAGGAATTCTAAGTACACTGAAGATGCTTTGCGTTCTGTCAAAACAATAGACAATCTTTGTATATGTTCACCTCATTGACACAGAGTTGACAAAGAGGTTGAAGACAGACGTCGCACTTGGCGCGAGGTTCTTAACTTTAAATTACATTTAGCTTCGGTGCTAGCTTTAGCGCGCTAGCAAAGAAAGTATCAGGTGAATTCACCTCGTATATACGTGGTAGATAGACGTTCTTTTGTTTGTCAAAATTGTTTAAGTGATAACTATTGATTGAATTCATAACCAATACCAGAAAAAGCCACCTGCGGAAGAGAAGAATAGTTAAGGTACTAGCTGAATTGTATCGAAGCTAATACTGTGGCTAACTAAGTTAGCTAAAGAGCCAACAACAAGTTAGTGAGCTTTCCGAATAATTTACTGTATGACTATCCTATCATTACCAATTCAGACTATTTGTTACACCATGATGTTTTCAGCACACATTATGTGGAAATGTGGAGGTTAGGTACTAAAGGACAAATAGCAGATAAAATGTGCCCTAGTTCTATATTGTGATTAATGATAAGTATTGAGTTCAATAAAAATGAAGAAATTCAGCTAGGTATGACCTAAAAACTCACTACTGGACTAAATTTGTTTGATTTTATGTTACCAAAAACTGTGGGTAAGAAACATGCAAGATCAAAAGTGAAAATACAAAAATAAAGACATGTGACCTGGGTGGTGAGAAGGACAGATTTTGGTTTAGAAGAGGAGAACTGAGGCAGAGATGGATGAAAAGGGCAGAAGATCAAACAGTAAACACACACGTCTACACAGTATACCCTTTGTATCGGGTCTTATTGGTAAAATAGCCCCTCTCTGTGAAGATCAGAACAGAGCAGGGCTTCAGGATGCTGGGTTTTAAAGCTCAGATGATAAAAGCTTGCCCAGGGCATAGCTTCTGATTACAAGGGATTAGTTCAGCCGATGGTTTTTGTTCTGATAACAGCCCAAACCTTCAGGTGTTTTCAATATGACATGCTGTCATCTTTGTGTCTATTTTGAGTTCAAGTGTTGCTGCACTTTGGATCTTAAATGTAGAGATTGGCAAGTCAGTGCAAATTGGCATGGGTTTTGAAGTGCTGCAGTGGTACAAAACAGGCCCAATGGCAAATTAATTGCAACATGATGACAGAAAGCTGAAATCTCCCATCCGCCTTCCGCCTGGTTTAACATTTGAATCCACAGTTGACTCTGTAAAAAAAAAAAATAGTTCCTTGAAAGTGTCTCTTTAATGTGGACAATGAAGAATATTAATGCAGTTCATTGGATTTTTTTTATTTCAAAAATATATCCAATTTTCTAATAGATTCAGATGATTAACAAGAGTGCCAATATTTCCAAAGGTAAAAATAAAGTGAATCACAGTGCTATTTTTCACTGTTTCATGTCAACTTCAAATTAAATTAAATTACTCTCAGCAGTACATATGCTATTTTCAAATGTAATAAAGTAGAACAAAGATGCGTCATACAATAGTCTACAGCAACTACGATAATTTGTAAGATATTCAGTCTACAGTGATAACAGCATTGGTTGGTGGTGACACAATGGTTGGTTCTTGTTCATTGAGGTTTGGAAATGGAATGACTAATTTTAATGATGCTTGTCAAGACAGGTGGCATTTGATGTTAAAATAAGGGGTTTTCCTTGAGCCGTGACAATGCTAATGATCAAACACTAAAGGACAGATTCACACAGACTCACAGGCCATAATGACAGGGTTTCAGATGCTGAGATAGACTCTTGGGGTTTTCCCTTTATGGTCATATCCTCTGTGTTGCATGGCTTGTTGGCTTTTTCAATTTTTGATACCAGTAAAGCTGTTGTGGAGAAAAATGGAAGGATTTTCCAACCATTTTTTCCTAATATGTGGCTAAATTTCAACCAATACTGAATAATACCCATTTATTTAGAAATAAAGAAAGATATAATATCTGGTCTCAGCTTTGCACAGTTTTATCCATTTTATTTTTACTTTCTGCAGCTTCAGTGACCTGGTTTCTCACAAAAATCACTTGTTTCCATTAGACACTGATCCTTGCATCATAGTAGTGAAAGATTGTGTATTTTACAATATTCTTTTTTGGTATCACAGGTATTATCATGCAGCTTTATTATCTTCACTAGGCAACTTTAAATAATAGTTACATTTTGCTAACTGATTTTAAGCATTAATAATCTTTCAATTATTTAATCAAAACTTGAAAATATTATATATTTGTGTTTGCATAGGTCTTTATGCTTCACCAGAATTGTTTTGCCTCCTAAATTGCTTCGTAACGGATTATTCACGGGAACTGACTTGTAATAAATCTTTCTTTGAGGCATTATTGCATAAAACCTTCTTTAGATGCAGCTCCTTGGTATTGCATGCTCCTCAGCTATCATAAAACAGGCCCTGAGTTATGTGCAAATGAACAGTTTATAACCTAGATTCGGTTATGGCTTACATAATTTTTGCGTTCATCTTGGCCTATTTCTTCCTGTTCAGTTTACAGTAGTGTGTACTGCATAAAATTATAGCTAATGTACTTTTTTGTAGTGATTAACATTCCACCTCATGGGGTCCTATATGGGTTGATGATGGTTCTCAGAAAACTGGAACAGGAAAAAGTCTAGATGAAAAGGCTACTTTGTGTTTGTGACTTTCAGATGGACAACAGGAAAAGGCCAGCTGGGTCTTCCCACTCTGGGAGCTTGGTGTTCTGGTCCTCCACATTTCCTCGGCAACCAGCAAGGGTCCTAATTGTGGAAGCTCTGCCCCCCTGGTGGTCTGACACCTGTAAAGTGCTCTGTGATGCCCTGGACAATGTCCTCTCCCTAGCCTGTAGTCTGGATGGACCCTGTAGGATCCCCCTACTCAGCATATATGCTGTCAGCCGGCAGCAGGAATGTCTCCTGCCATTTGTGGTAACATGTATAAAAGTGTTGTCTTTCTAGAAGTGATGGGAAGCACTTCCTGACCTCTGATTGCTTTTTCTTGTTCCTCCCTTCCATTTTTATTTTTATTTTTATTTTTTGTCAAACATGTGATGTCCCACTTTTATTTATTCATTCGGTTGTTTTCCTTTTGTCTTTTTTTATTTTTAGCAGGTTCGTGGTAATTTGGCCAGACTTCATTCTTGTGTTGAGGAGCTGAGGTCTATACCCGGTGACGGTTGTGTCAGGGGATCAGCCAGAGCAAGTGAGCTGCTGCGACAGACAGTTCTGGACAGTCTGCGGCAGTTTAAACAGTATGTCAGACTTACCAGTTCTGACAACCAGACTAATACCAATATATCTGTAGAGGTGAGTAATACACTTTGTATGCACATATTGTATATTATGTGTATTGTTGATAACTAGTACATATAGTATATATAGTAGTATACCTAAATCCAAAAACAATTGATTATTAATAGATTACTGAAAACAGCTTATGGTAATCTAATGAAAGTCTAAATATGATTCTCAAGTTTCATATTTACTTCTTACTCCCAGTCCCTCAAAGGAATGTCAAACAAATTATGGCATCTGTGAAACCTTCTAACTTATATATCAGGATTTCATACATGCAATGCATCCACTCTATCACTGTGCTACATCGCCACCGATGCTAACGTTATTGGGTTTGAGATATTGCTATCGTACATAGTTTTTTTATGAGAGGTCAGGTGACAACTGTTGTTCGATTCTGCTCATTTAGCTCAGTGTCGTAACAAACACGTTGACTCCATTTGTTAGTTAAGAAGTGCTTTCACAGTGACTATTGTGATTACCATAGTGTAATGTTTATTTCGACTGGAAATGCTGGGGATTGAGTCCAGGTCCTCATACATGGCAGAGGAAAGCGCATGCTTCCTCTGAGCTACATCCCAACTGTGCCACAGTGATTTGATCATGGGTAGGTTACTGGTGAGTTTTTACACAACTCAGAAATTAGAAGCAAAACTGTATCAAAAAACAAACTAATGAATTTACCAAGGGTTAGCTAAAATGAAAGGAAAGGTGTACAAAACCTGTGGTGAGACCAGTGATGTTGTTTGGTCTAGAGACAGCGTCACTGAGGAAAATACAGGAGGCAGAGCTGGAGGTAGCAGAGATGAAGATGCTGAGTTTCTCTTTGGGAGTGACCAGGATGGATAAGATCAGGAATGAGTCCATCAGAGGGACAGCACATGTTAGAGGTTTTGGA
>JAQQZY010000011.1:11911264-11939128 GCA_030068375.1 Ostorhinchus rueppellii
TAGAGTTCAATAACCTGTTCCAGCTCAAACATTATGAACCACTGCAGGATTTACCCATGGAAGGATCGGAACTGTTTGCTTGAGTTAAATCTAGTGAACGTCTCCTTTAATCAAAACCAAAGGTGGTGTGGTGAAATATTGCATGTGTGACTTTTTTTTTTGGGCCGGGCAGTGTATTAATTGCTTCTTACAGCTCTTTTAATCTGAGGGCTTGGTCCTTTTCAGTATTTACTGCACTGAGCAGTCACTGAGAGAAAAGCACATTTCCTTCCATTTCAAACACTGTTCTGTATTTAACCTCTGACCTGTTTTTGGGGGGAAAACAAAAATGGTCTTTTATCAGTAATTACCATCATTTGCGTTCACAAATAAAATCATTATAAATGGGTGAACACGAATGAAAGAGTTAGGGAATGTTATTTAATTATTACAGTATTTAATCAACTGGAGGCTTAAATTATGTCCGTACTTTTGACTTTAATGAAAAACAAATATAATTTATATTCAATTAATTAAAAAGATCAAAGAATTCTAAAATTTCAACATCAAAACTCATTGTTCAGTAACTTGATAATTTTAAAAGTAGTTCTGCATTTGCATGATTTATTAGTTGCAGCTTTTATATATATATATATATATATATTCCCATTTTTACAGTGTCCTTTATGTTGTATCTGGATACACTGATCCATATCATTGCTGTAGAGAGGAGATTCGCTTCCTCTTCTGGTAGAGTGGAGATTACTTTTGTAAAGAGGAGCAAGTGAAAGTGTCGTGAAATTCTGAAAGTAAGGATGAGGATATTTTTTACATGTCTGTCCTGGGAGAGCAGGTTTGGCAGGAAGAATCAGAGATCAAAGCATAAACCGAGTCCGTTTTTAGAATCAGGACCATCAATCCAACCAGCTGACACTCCTGACATTCTGAACACACTTCTTAATAGAGCAAGATAAGAAATTAACATATAGAATTACATTTATTGGCATGATTTACGCTTTCTAATCTTAGCGTAGCCCTACCTCTGACACCTTCAAAGAAACAGAAATATGCCAAATGATGTTATTCCAGTGCAAAAACTGTCTTATCACCATGGAACAGCAACATCCTTGCAAATAAATTTGCCGAAGGTTAGTTTATGTCTTAACAAGCGACAAAATTAGTCTAGGGTCTTGAATTGGGTATCTATGATACATCAGTTAATCTTCTGTACCTTTAATATCTCCTGTAGGAGCACTGTCTGGCAAAATGACTCTCATGCTCCCTAACATTGCAACAGCACAAAAATGTACTGCTCCCATTAGCATTTCCCATCTTCTTTATCTGTATGTGAGCAAACACAGATTGCATGTCTCTCATCCTGGGCCTAAAACCACTTAAGGAAAACAAGGTCATTCAGCTCATTCTTTGGTGTCCTTTGCAATCACATCTCCAATCTCTTAGTCCGTCTCTCTCCTCCTAACTTTATAGGTCTGTTGTCCCACCCATCTATGCTGTCATCTTCTTTCCGTGTCTCCTTAAAGTCACATGTGGCATGTTTTAGAGAGGTTTAATGGCATAACGTGAGTTCTTATTGAGCCTGTGTGTCGTCTATTATGTAGTCTTGGATATTTTGTAGTCATAATTGTTTCATTGATGGACATAAAGAAACTAGTTTTCCGCATAAACATTTTAAAGTGTACTTTCAGTTGTGCATGTGTTATCTTTCATCATCTCTTCCTGGGTTTCATCCTTCTCCTCTCCACTCTCATGTTCCTCCCTGAATCCTGTCTGTAGAACTCTTCTCATCCTCCGTCATCTTGTGTTTTCCAGAGCTTCAAAGAGGACGTCCAGCTGCCATCCTCTCCAAGTCTCTCTGTCCTTCTCTCCTATGTAACCCTCCCCTGTTTCCAGATTCTGCTTGAAAGCAGGCAGTTGATCTCTTGCCATCACTTTACTCTCTTCTCTCTGCTGGCCCTGTTCACACGGCCAAAATTTATAGGAATAACCGTTTTTGTTCTGTGGTTGTGTTTATGAGGACATAAAGAATGTACGTCTGAGTAAAACATCCACAATTTGTGTTGATTTCTTTTTGTTGGAAGATTATGAAAAGCTTGAGTTGTGTTTTAGGAAAGGGACTTTTGTGATAATGAATTGTATTTTCCACTCACTGGGAGAGAGAAAAGAGCGAGCTGTAAAGGAGACGTTTTATAATAAATAATGTAACATGAGCAGTTCAATTGATCATAGGGTTTAAAAAGTCATTAAGGTTGGGGACTAATAAAAATCAATTAGTAAATCAGTCATCCAATATAAGGTGACAGGGAGAAATCAGTCAAGGCATTTACATGATTAATTGCATTAATTTACATGATTAATCACTAGATCCAAATTTTAAATGAGTGAACTGAAGAGTTGTGTATTCTTTATTCTATGTACACATATTCATATATTTTATGGGGCTGCAACTAACAACTTTACTTTTGTTGTTTGGTTGAAAAATGTTGATCACTGTTTCCCGGTGCCCAAGATGATGTAATTAAATTAGTTTTATTCAGTGATTAGCTCAAAGATATCAGTTTACTGTCGGGGGGGGGGGGGTATAATATTTCAATGCAAGAAGCTGAAGAATGTAGATTTTTTTTCTTAGAAAATTGCTCCAACACATAAATTAATTATCAAAATAACTACAACTAGTTGTATTTGTACAATTTTTTTGTTTGTTTTTTATTTTGACGTACCTACAAACTGATTCCAAACATTGTACTTGTGCTAAGCGCCTCAAGGACCTCAGCCACAAAATGAAGCCAGTGTAGAAATGTCTTAAAATTGTAAAACTGCTGATGGCCACTGGGCTCCCATGGATTTTTATTTAACATCTCTCTAAATGTGCGAATCATTCTGCTCTCACTGGTTTTATTTGGAACCTCTATGAGTGATTTGATCCCTTTATAGGTTATTAATAGGATCTAAGATCCAATAAAAGGCGTTGAGTATAAATATACAGAATGCTCAGTAAAATATTCCCAATTTGTATTGATTTTGTGCTCAGTTGCCTACCAAGTCTGACTTATTTTGAGTTTCTTTTTATTATTTAATGAAATACCCTTTTTCCTGACAGTTTGTAGTAGTGGTTAATAGGTTTCAGTTACAAAACGATGTTTTCATGCAGTGTCTGATGACATTTACAGTTTCACAGACACAGTAAGTTAGCATTTAGCATTAGCTTACCCATAATCCCCCACAGATGACTCTGATACTCCCACAGGTCTTCAACTTTTGTCCAAATATAGTCATTTAAAGCATGTCATCACAACACAAACTACTGGCAATTCAGAGATCAATGAGTGATGTCACCAGTTATATTTAGACTATGACAAAAAGGTCTTGAATCTTCAACATTGATCCATCAAAAATGGAAGTCCCCATCTGTTTAAGTATATCTTACCATATCTCCTCTTTTCATCTGTTCCTTCTCCTCTGAAATGACAGGCAGATAACAGTGCTTTTGCCCTTTTCAAGTATCTCTCAGCTTTAATTTTCTCTATGACCATATGGCTTTACCAAAAGTGACTGCAATCCAATTATGTCAAACAGCCACTGGTTTGTCAAGAGTCTACATTTCAGACCAGAGGATCAATGTCCTATTTGTCACAGTCTCAGATGGCATCAATGAGCTATTCATCATCACGTCTCACATAGACAGACAAGGACAGTGTGTGTCACTCTGTGTCTGAATTATGGACGTTGGAGGGAAATTCCGCAGATTGGCTGTCATCAATGCGTCCTTGATGTTTATGTACACTTTGTAATGCTGTGTCATGACGACGCATTAGGCTGATATCAAAGTTCTGCCTCACCTTCATATTAATTTGACACATTGGTTCTAAGCAGTGACATTTATATTTGCATTTCATAAGCAGACACTTCTGTAAGATAAAGGGCACATATTGAAACAGCAGTAGATCACTGAATACAGAAAGCTTTTTAATGGTTAAACAAGAAAGCATGAAGAGAACAAACCTCAGCAAAGACAGCTCAGTACCTTTATGCACCCAAACCCTCAACCCTGACTAGTCTGAGTACTTGAACTTAGTGCTAATGATGCAACTTTATGCAAATAGTCATGATTATTTCGAAGAAAATTGTACCTCACTTAAAAATGGGAAGAAATCTATGTATGAAAATTTGACATGTAGCCTTTTCATTCTATGTTTTTCTATATTTTATGGGGGTGAAACTATTTAATTCAATTTTTGTTGTTTTCATGAAAATTGTTGATCATTATTTTCCAAAGGCCAAGATGGTGTTCTCATATCTTTTATTAACGAAGGCTTCAGTTAAAATTGGAAAGAAATGTGTATAAATCTTGACGTAACTATTCTTTTGGCCAACTGTGACCTTGACATAGATATTTTGTGGCATTAGCTATATACAAACACATCTGAATTTACATACAGTAAATTCAGTAAATAAGGGCCAAATCAACCTGAGATATGATTTCTTACTATTATTCCTAAAAAAAATAGCCATTAATGGATTTTTCCTGACCTAGATGTTTGTTCTAGAGCAGCCAAAATCTAATCATATATATTAAAATAAATGAATAAGTCCAAAATTGTGGACACAAGATTGTTCACAAACTCCAGAGAAGCTCCTCTTTGGCAGAGATTCTAAACTGAAACAATAACAATATAACAGTCCAGTCCTGTTCACTGTTCATTATGTTAAACAGTCACTGAGGGGAAAGTTCATTTCCTTGCAGTTCAATCACTGTGTTGTTTCTGACTTCTGACCCTATTTGAGGACAAACAAAAATGTTCTGTTATCAGTGTGTACTATCACTTGGATTAAAAACTAAAGTTCATACCAGTGAATGCAGTCTTGAAGAGTCCCCCTTATGAATTAGGGAATTTGGTTTAATAAATACAGTACTTTATCAACTTCTGGATTAAGTTATGACTGCACTTATGAGTCTAAGATTAATGTTGAAATGATAAACAGAACAAAGCAATGTCAAAACTCCTCTTCTAGACATGTAGCCTGCCATAAAATATTGATCCATTATTATGATTTAATTGTCGGGGCTTTTGTGGGGATTCCCATTATTCCAGTGCTGTGTCTGGATAAGCTGATCCGTATCAAAATAAATGAATGAAAACAGGGTAGTAACAGAGAGCTCTGCTTCTTCGTCTGGCTTTGCATTCGTTTACCATCTCCTTTATTTCCCATATGAGCTAATGTTACACTGGTCGATGGTGCAATCCTGCTAATGCGCAGAGTAAAAGCATGGGCGGGACAGATGGAAGAGAACAGGACAGACAATAAGATGAAGGTACAGGGAGGGGGAGATCTGTGCAGAAAGCAATGAATGTAGTAATTACTTCCAGTGAATTTCCTACTGTTATGACACTTAAGAGCAGCACTTAAGTGTTTTCACAGCACCTTAGTCAGTTTGCTGGCATTCATTAGTTATTTTATGAAAGCTGCTGTATATATAGTTATACATTAAATATACATTTACAGGATTACATGAGGACATTACGCTTATCTCATTTGAACATATAACATCTTTGAGTATAAAGTGAACAATATTACTGTGTTTTTTCACAGTGAAATTGCAATTTAACATTGCATTTTCCCAGGGGAATGACTGCGAAATCCCACTCTGCACCTAAGCCCCACAGAAACTAAAAGAAAATCCTGACTTGAGACTGATATAATATTGTATGATTTATTGTGTGACTGTGAAAGAGAACCTCAGTCATGGCATTTAAAGAGATAAAAGGTGGCAATGCTCACTGGATTTCCACGGTGTGACTTTGACTTTTTGGAAAAATCAAGCTCAAACAAATGGGAATTGGTGCTTTCACAGTTCACAGCAATGCAAACATAAACAACATCACACCTGAGCCTCGTTCCAGGTTCACTAGAAATGTGGCGAAGGAATACGACATCTGCACTTTTAGTCAGTGTTTATTTATCTGCAGTGTCCGCGAAAGATGATTTCCACACATTACACGTGACACGCCAGTTTAACACACTAGTTTTCTACATTTTGTACTAATTTGTAAAAGAGCAATGTGTTAGAAATGTACAGCATACATACAAATACTGTCTAGCCATGACTTGTCAGGAGTACACACTGGATTTTGATTAAATTATTAGATTCAATTATTGACGTTTTTTCCATTTACATTTTGGGAGTGGGATGAAAAAGTGGCATGAACCTCCTTTCACCTTCATTTAACTGAAAGAACAGACGTCTGATGGGAAGCAACAGCAAGAAAGGTCAATCACAAATATGTTTATTCAATTTAAGGACAAAAAATTACATCCAGTGACCTCACAGTAACGTGTCAGCTGGAGAAAAATACTCAGATGGGGGTCGTGTGTGTGTGTGTGTGTGTGTGTGTGTGTGTGTGTGAGTGTGGAGGGCGTCCATACATCATTTAACATAGCTGAGTCATCTGGGCAGGAAACACTCAGATAATTAGGCAGGTAGAGCCAGAGGAGTGATGCTAATGTAGAAGTAAGTGGGCAGAGCATTAGCGGCCTTCTTTTACATGATGTGTTTGTTTCAGGGTGAGATGAGACAACAACTGGAGCTCACTTTCAGCACTTAAAACCTCTTACAGCTATTTCAGAAGCGACATGGTACCTCAGTTGCATTTTTGATGAAGCCCTCTAAGTAAATAGCACCAGTTCTGACCCATAGTCATTTTTAGTCATATGAAATCATTATATTTTACTCGACCATTCATTTTCATGCAAATTATTTTCAGTATAACTTGAAGTACTGGTGGGTAATATGATAAAAATGTTTGACTCGAGTATTTTTCAAGATTCTGGTGGCGTTATGGTATACCACAGAGAATTTCCATGGATGGAAAAACAACCCCGAAGCATGATGTTGGCACCACCATGTTCATTGTTATGTTTAACCTTGGTTACATAAGACCATAACACATTTTCCCCATATGCGTTTGGGAGGCTTCATGTGTTTTTGCAAAATTTAGCCAGGATTGGATGTTTTTTTGTCTTGCTCCCTCACCCCATAGCACAGGCATATGAAGAATACATCATGTCACAATCACATGTTCTACATAGCCAGTACTTACCAGAAGTTCCAACAGCTCCTTTATTGTTGCTTTTGTCCTCTTGGCAGCCTCCATTACCAGTATTTGTCTCGTGTTTTCAGCCATTTTGGAGGGTTACCCAGTTTTTGGTAAGGTTGTTGCGTCATACAGTATTTTCTATACTTGATGCGGGCTTCGTTCTTCATTGTGTTCCATGACAAAGCTTGGTACTGCTTTTGTACCCACCTCCTGACTGATACCTTATAACAAGGGTATTCAAATCCAGTCCTCGAGGGCCGGTATCCTGCATGTTTTAGATATGTCCCTCTTCCAGCACACCTGGTTCAATTAATGATCAGCTCATCATCCAGCTTTGCAAAAGCCTGAGAAGGATGTAACAGCTTCCAGGTGTGCTGGAAGAGGAAAATACCTAAAACATGCAGGGTAGTGGCCCTCGAGGACCGGATTTGAATACCCCCGCCTTATAACAATGAGATCCCGCTAATGCAGGGGTGTCAAACACCACTCCTCGAGGGCCGGTATCCTGCATGTTTTAGATATTTCCCTTTTCCATCACACCTGGAAGCCATTACATCCTTCTCAGGCTTCTGCAGAGTATGATGATGAGCTGATTATTAATTGAACCAGGTGTGCTGGAAGAGGGAAATACCTAAAACATGCAGGATAGGGGTACTTGAGGACTGGAGTTGAAAACTATCTGTGGATCATGGCTTTAATTAAAGACAGGTGTGTACTGACTCCTATTTAACATGAGCGTAGGTATGATTGGTTCGTTGGTTTTAAGACGGTGTGCATGGTTATATAACAACATTATTGTAAGTTGTTTTGGGGTTTTTTTCTACTTCCCCCTTAAAATAATTTTCTTTATAATGGAGTTGTCCACTTTTATAGGTCACATTAACCCATAAAGACCCAAACTGTCACAGGTGTCTAAAGGCATCTACTGATCTAAAATGTTTAATACCTGTTGATTCACTAATCTTATCAATACATGTAAATAATTGGTGTAAAATGCAAATTTTTTTTATCTTTTCATGGTTGTCAGATATGACCCATTTGGAGGTTCAGAGGCTTCATAGTAAATGTGGAAACATTGTCATCTTCTACAACATTGATTTCCCAGTAAAACTCATGGAATTTAACAGTAGATGGAGACACTTGGTTTATGTTCAGTTATCTTTGACCAAATAATAACTTTAATCTGAGCTTTCGTGAACATCTACAGCAGGGGTCACCAACCCTGGTCCTCGAGGGCTACTATCCTGCATGTTTTAGATGTTTCCCTCTTCTAACACACCTGACGGTTATTATCAGGCTTCTGCAGAGCTTGATGGTAGGCTCATCGAATGAATCAGGTGTGTTGAAACAGGGACACATCTAAAACATGCAGGATAGTAGCCCTCGAAGACCAGGGTTGGTGACGCCTGATCTACAGTATATCAGGGGTGCCCAATCCTGGTCCTCGAGAGCTACTATCCTGCATGTTTTAGATGTATCCCTCTTCCAATACACTTGATTCAAATAAGCTTATCATCAAGCTCTGCAGAAGCCTGATAATGTCCATCAGGTGTGCTGGAAAAAGGAAACACCTAAAACACGCAGGATAGTAGCTCTTGAGGACCAGGATTGGGCACCCCTGAGCAACACAATCAGTAAATTAAATATAGAAAAATAATAAAATTGTAATATATGATGATAAAACACTCACGAAAGGTAAAATAGAGAGAAAAATGCATTTGGAAACAACCACAAAAGTAGTACTGCGCCTTTATGGATTAAAGGTGGAAAAAGTTCTGAAGTGATTTATCGTTGCTTCATTTCTTTACTTCACAAAACCCTGACATTTTAACAGGAGTGTATAGATGTTTTATATCCACCCTATCCATCTATCCAGTCCAGCCCTGTACCTAGACTAGAACTGGAACAATAACTAGAGCTAGAACAATTACACATCCACAGTTACATTAATCAAAAACTGTTTGATAACTGATCATCAGTCATTTTTGTGAATTATTTAATTATTTTCTGGTTTCTTCCTTCCTCTGTGACTTTAAACTGAATGTCCATAGATTGTGGACCAAAACAGAAATTTGGTTCACACTATTCTGACCAGAGGGAAACATTCTTTCATCCCCTTTCTTAATGTTTTGTAGACCATTAAAAAGTAGTAAAAGTTCATAGATATATAACATCTTTCACGGGACCCAAGCACATATATAGTAAATAACTGGCAAACAGAGACAAGAAATTAAATTACACAATAAATTGAGAAAATAATCAACAAATTAAATGGCAGTAAATATACTCATTAGTTGCAGCTTTATTGTAAACCACAGCAGATAACAGGATGAGTCAGATCTCAAATAGTGGAAACCAACATGGAAATAATGACATTAGCCAAATGGAAACAATTTTAATGATTATGAAAAAGGATCACACTCATCTCACATAATCACAATCAAGTGATTTCATCATTTTTGACAAGTTTAAATGTGTAAAAAAAAAAAAGCTAGCCACTCTAGTTTTGAGTAATATGGATTGTTATTCATGCTCATAGACTAAACTCTAATGAGACGCAGCATCACTTTTAGACCAAAGACACAGGTCATTTGTTCTGTCATAATTTAATTAATTTCTTAATCTCTCATTATGAAGGAACATCGAAACAGGAAACAGATTAAAAGAGTAAGAAAAAAAAAAAAAAAAGGATGGAGCGTTCCAGTTGGCAGGGACAAATGATGATGCATAATTGATTTATTTAATCTTACAAACCCACAGTAGATACACTCTTAATGAACTCAGCAGAGTCAGAAGGAGCGGCAGCTGTAGAGAGATTTAACAGTGTAAACACATTCTTCATGAAGTTAGATAAGCCGACCGGAGACAGACAAACAGCGCTGCCCAGCTCCTCACTGTCTGAACACTGAACACACACATCGAGGTTAACGACTGTCACCTATCAGTAATATATTCTACTGTGGAAAGCCACACACACCACTCGAACACACCCTTCTTCCGCTCTTTCCGTCCCATGCTCTTTCTTTTACCCACATATGGTCTAATTACTAGAGAACAACCTTTTCCAGCAGCATGCTCCATTACCCATCCATCTCCTCTCTATCTTATCTTCCTCTGTCCTCTCTCTTTTTCCTTTTTGGTCTGTATACACCTTCCTCTTCCATATTTCTCTCTCTTTCTCTCTCTCTCTCTCTCTCTCTCTCTCTCTCTCTCCACTCCCTCTTCCTGCTGACTCCTCGTCTCTCCATCCCCATTCCCCAGACGGACATCATTTGAGGGAATGAGGATCGATTTTGCCTCAACCCTCCATCTCTGTCCGAGGATATCCCTCTTATCTTCCCATTACATTTAACATCCCTCTTTTTTTTCTCTTCCTCCTCTAGTCTTGCACGTCTGTAATGTATTCTCTCCATTCCCCTCTCAGCTTTTTATGTCTCTGTTTCTCTTTTCTCATTAGTTTGGGGGTAATGTGGATTGATCCTGGCTTCCTTCTCCTGTTATTGCCTTAAAATGTTTTCTCTGCACCCATGCTGCCTTCACTAAGGATTGCAGTGCAAACATAACATTTGGGTCTCGTTTGTAGCGCTAATCCCAAGTTTTAGAACATATCCACTCATTCTTCAAAATTAGAGGAGTACAGCATGTGACAGAAATGAGAGCAAAGACTCATACATGGAAACTGCATTGATAAGAACTTATCTTTGTAATCCCCTTCTGTCTTCCTGGTTAAAGTCTTCATTCTTTTTGCATCAGCTTCTTCTACTTCACACCGCAAACGTCCATCTCGTAGCTGAAAAAGTTGCAAATATAATTTCTTCCCTGCAGAAGAAGTACTTATTCCAGGATGAGACACTTCTGAAAACTTTGGCCCAGAACTAAAAATAGCAGTGTCTGACAGATGAAAGAAGCAATGACATATTTTATTCTAGGAATTTAAAGTTTCTAGCTGGGAGAGTTTAAGTACTTTGTCTATTCTCCATCCGTCTTCCCTGCTCTCTGTGTTATCCCCACAGTGTCAACCTTTTTGCCATCCATCTGTCCCATCCCTTACTCCTGCACCACATTCCTTCTCCTTGCCGTTCCCTACAGTCCCATTAGTTATCTCCTGATGGATCATTAACTATTCAGCAGCAGAGGAAAGGTTTGTGTCCAGGCTCTGATGTAACAGAAAGGACCCTGAACAAAAGAAGAACAGGGTGGGGCATGCTCACAGAGGATGTCTGTCGATTATGTGATATTATGTAGAAACCAGATGACACAGAAATCTCAGCAACATCAGAGGGATGAGACAGAAGGAGATTTACATTTAAATACTTCAAATCAGTAGAATAAACCAGAAAATTAACACAGCAGCCAAAAGACAGCCAACTTCTACTCCTCACTTCGCCTTAAAAAAAACCTGCTTGACATCCTTATTTCCCTGCCAGGTGCCGAGCCAAGCACTCTTATCCACTCAGGCTTAAGTGGGGTTTTGGATGATCCAGAGACACTAAAACCTTCCAGTGACAACAACTTTAAGTAGACTTAAGGAACTCTAGAAGTCACTGAGGCCATAGAGGGGACAAAGTTTATTGGATGTTGCTTCCATCTAGTGGTAGAATAGGGAAAATAATGAAAGCAATATGATCAAGTCTAAAAATGTACAAAAGGTGCTCACAGATGCTGCTGATGACATATATTAGCTTAGTGGTTATCTTTTATTTTTCCCCTTGTCCCCTTTGGAAGAAAAAAAAATCCATCAACCCCAACAAAGTCCTAACAGTGGTTCAAGTAGAACTTTTATTGAAAGAAACATCAGGATCTTAACTATTCTTCTTAAATTTATTTGAATAATTTTTTTGTGTAAACTAAAAACAACATAATTTTTTGCCTGAACATTACAAAATAAAAATAATAAATATAATGAGCTACTTGTTAGTAAAAGTACTTTATTAGTAAAACACTATTCTCCATCATCCCTAAAATGACATATATTGACACTTCTTTTTGCTTTTATAGATTCTTTTATGTTGGGCACGGAAATCGACCTGCAGCAGGTGGACAACAGTGTGTTCGCCATGGAAATGGTGCTGAAGGCGTGGCTTCTAGAACAGGGAGGAGACAGAGAGCACCTTCACCTCCAGCTGCCGGGCTCGCTAAATCCTGGTGTGTTACTGCAGACTCACAGAAACACACATTAGTTTAGAGTTTTGTCTCTTTTGAAGCTCCTTTTCTCACAGTCTTTGCCTCCTGTGCAGTGTGTGTTAAGTGCGACATGCAGGAGCGTCTCATTAGCCCCGCCCTCATTCCCATGAGCCCCAACATTGGAGTGAAGACAGAAAACATGCGTGACTTCCTTCCTGCCACTAAGGGTTCAGCCAATCAGAACCTCGCACCTCAGAGACTGAAGGCAATCAAGTAAGATACAGTAAAAAGAAATGTTAAGAAGCCTGTTATGTTTAAGCTTTAGTGAAACATCCAACAAAATACCTGACTGACAAGAACCCAAGGAACTGGTTATTTACTTAAAAAATGTTTCTTTTTTGTCTTTAAACCATAAAGGGCCATTGATACGTTAGTGTCAGTTTCCAAAATGATTGTTCTCTCTATTTAAGCTTTCGTAGGTGATTTATCACTATGTATTATAATATTATTCTCTGTATTTTGCATTTTTCACTGCAGATCAGGTATTTCTCTGGATTTAATTCCCTATATTTAATTCAGATGCTCATGAAAACTCACAGTAAATTCAAAGGTTATTAAATCAAAACAGAGAAAACTGAAGAAGTGACTTTTTCAGCAAATCTATCATTAACTGAACAGAAACCAAGCATGTCCATCCACTGGTATTGTTCAGACTCCATGGGTTTTACTGGTGAACCAGCATTGTTGAAGAGGATGAGGTTTCCACGGTAACCACAGAGCCCCTGAAAGTCCAAATGGGTCATATCTGATGACCATGAAAATATGACAAACTGTATTTTATACCAATTATTTGCATGTATTGGTAGGATTAGTGGATCATTAGGTATTGAACATTTTCGACCAGGAGATGCTTTTGGTGGCTAGTGGTGGTTTGGGTCTTCATGGGTTAAACACCCAAACTGTTGCTGAATAGAGATAGTGAAGAGGAGTGTCTGTGAGTGTGATCATATGTGCCACCATGTGTGTAATTTTGCCTCTGAATGGATCCATTCTGGCTGAAAGCAGTAGTGGGATGTTTCTGGGATGAAACTCTCTCCTCCAAAAAGAGTCGGCTTTGTTCTGCTAGAGTCCCTGAAAACCACTACACAGTACCAGAAAAAAGCTCCATGTCTAAAAGGTCCAGTCTGAAAGTTGTTTGGGGGGGGGTCTCTTTATTCTCATCTTGTGGATATTAAAAATATGCTATTTTGTTTAATTTTGTTGTTTTTGATTCTTGCCCAAAAAACATTACTAATAATGAAACTAAACTAATAATGAAAACTATTCTAAAACTATGTATTTTCCAGGAATAAATGATTCTATGAAATCCACATCAAAAAGTAGCAATAACTAAACTGAAATTGCAACATGAAACATAAAACAAAGACTAATGGAAAAAACTCAGAATGATTACCAAGTACAGCCTGCTTTTCCACTGATGCACTTTCAGGTGTGACCTGTGTAAACTGTTTCTTTCTCTCGCCTGATTTGCATTTGTTTTCCATTTTCAGGAGTTGCAGTGTGTGTGTGTGTGTGTGCTTTACATACTGATGACTCATGATTTACAGGAGTACCATTTAACTATTTATATGAAACCAAAGGACAGAGACGCTGTTAGCAAATTCACCTTGACAGTAGATGATGTCATTGTGTGTCTCATGATGATTTGTTATGCGTCTTTGCTTAAAAGTGTTTTCGGAGCTGAGAGGAGATGGATGGTGTTCCTCTTGACAAACAACCACAGACAGTTTATGTCCTCAAACTGGTGAAAACAGCTGCAAAGGTGGTTTGTACACTGAAGGTCATGTGTTATGTGTGTGTGTGTTGCATAGGAGCTTGCGTGCCGACGGAGTATGTGAGAGTGTGTTGTATGGCCTGCCGCTGGTGATCCGCCCCACCACCTGCTGGCAGCTGGACTGGGATGAGATGGAGACCAACCACAACTTATTCCACGCTCTCTGCCACATGCTAAGGGTGCATTAATATGTTGAAGATCGTTGTTTTCATTCTACTTGCACAGGACAGGTATAGAAGTAGAGGAAACTTGAGACAAACCTGAAGTATCAGTTGAACTGTTACAGCAAATAGCTCCAAAAGGGAACGACAATGCAATGTATGTGACCTCTGACCCCTGACATGCAGCTTCATACTTCTGTGTATTATGAAAACGTTACATCAGCTGTATCTGAAATATTTAAGCTGAAAGCTTTGTAGCTTTCATGAAGCGTTTATTCTTTCTTTAAATTTCTGAACTGCTTAATCCCCTGGAAGGTCAAAGGGCGTACTATCCCAGCCCATCCCAGCAGGTGGGGTTGACCCTGGAACATGATGCCAATTCATAGCAGTGTTAACAAAAACTGACATTCACTCTCACATTCACACCAATTTAGAGTGACCAGTTAACCTTCGTGTTTGTGTGTTTGGACGGTGGGATGAAGCCTGAAATTACCCACAGAGTCACGAGGGGAGAACATTTAAACGCCACACAGAGAGGCCCTGCAATTCTGATGTAAAAGTGCACTGTTAGCAGTAATTTGGCTGCATCCGAGTAAATATGACACAAACTAGAAGTAGTGTCAAGTAATAGTCGCGGCAAACTTATGACATGAAATCTGACTGAAATAGACTGAAATATGGTGACCTTCAGTTGGACTTTCAATTGTGAAGACTTCATCTCCTGTGTTTGACAGCTGAGAATAATATATAGTACTGATCACTTTTAATACACCCATGAACATTTCCATATTCCATCATTTTTAGATTTTAGATTTAGGTCTATATTTAACTGGAGCTTTTTTTGTCCTCCTTTCAGAGCCGTAATTTGTTCCTACTGCTGCAGTCAGAACCTTCCCAGAGGACAACAGCTGGAGGCTCAGGTCCATATGTGTGTGTGTGTGTGTGTGTGTGTGATGGAGTCAGAACAGAGTGTCGGTGAATTCCATCAGGATATGTGTATGTGCTTTCACTCCCTGTTTTTGTGTGTGCAACATAGGTGTGTACTCTCACTATGTCCTGCAGCCCTCCCCGTCCCTCTCACTCCTTTTAAAGCCTGTGGCGTCCAGAGAGCTGCTGCTGCCCTGTTCACTGCCTGTTTCAACTCAGGACCCCACAAGTGAAGCCACACAGACTATACAAGTGAGGACAGAGAAGGAAAGGAAAGGAAAGGAAAGGAAAGGAAAGGAAAGGAAAGGAAAGGAAAGGAAAGGAAAGGAAAGGAAAAAATATTACATCTACAGAAACTTGTAAAACAGGAATAGCAGCACACAACATAATTAAAGCTGTTTAAAAAATATTTCAGTCATTTAACACAATCCGTCCTATTCCTTCTACGACAAACAACTGCTTTTTATTAAAACATTTTGTTAAAATTCCATACACATTTAGCATAAAATATGCTTAGTTGAATATTTACATTGGCACCAGCCTCACACTGTCATTTCAGTTGGATGTAATGTAAAAATGCAAACAATTCAAATAATTTGTACAAAAAAATGATCAAAATATAAGTTTATTCTGGTTTTGACCTAATGCATCAATGTCTCATTAAGGAAAAAAATATTAAAATATTATTTTTACAGGTATTTCACTTGAAATATGAGTCATGATTTTAGTGGGAATGGAAATTTTTGCATTTAAATATGGAAATAATGTGGCTTACAGGCCAGGGCATAACTGCTGCACCTCATAATTTAGTGTAAAATACAACTCTTTCAATTCAGATTTTACATGTGGCTCATTGTAACATGAATACCATTTTGCTTATTTTTTTGTAGTAGTAGAGCACTTCCTCTACTCTGTTTAATTTTCTGCAACTTCACATGTCACATAAAGGCATAAACATGCCCAAAACAACCACAGGGTGTTGTAATGTATGTTTTACGTCTGTTTTTACAGGCTTGTCTCTCTCAGCTGGACGAGGAGTTTGTGTTTAACCCTTTGTCTCTGAATGGTCACCTGTACCAGCACCTCAGGAGCAGAGGTCTGATCTCACAGCCACGATACCCGTACAGGTCAGGTCCTGTTCAGTGTCACACTCATAAAACAGGATAATGTGATGGAATGCGATGGTGATCGAATAAGCCTTGTAATGATGATGACAAGGATGTTTTCAGGCTCCAGACAGCTGCCACCAAAGGGCCGTCACCACTAGAGGGTGCTAAAGCCACAGCCAGCAGACAGCCACGGCAGGTAAACACAGCTGTAACAGTTAGGATGGGCTGCTCAGATACTTATGCAGACAGTGATGATAATATTAACTCCGAAATCTGACAGCAGATGCCAAGCCAGTTTTTTTTTTGTAACGTTTTATCACACTGTAGGAGCTTTTTTTTTTAATTATTGCAACACCTTTCTTTTTGTGCAATATTAGCTGCTTTTTCAAGATGGTCACTAGATGGCAGCACAGTTAAAAGCTGCAAACAATTAAAACGTGCAAATGACCATTATATAATATCTTGTGCTAATCATGTTTATACAGGTTCTGCAGCAGATTATTAGTACAAACTTATAGTTTTTACTAAGATAACAATGAAACTGATGTGTGTTTATATGTCAGGAAATCTCTAAACAGCAGATTTGTGTGTGCGTGTGCGCGTGTACTTGACATAAGTATCGTGTCTGATAGAACTGAGTGCATTGTTTGTTTAATTTTGGTATATTTTGATATCTCATCTCGCTGTGTTATATTACTGTATCAGCTGAGGCGAGGCCTACAGTGACCTGAGAGTTTATAGCTGTTGGCAGTGTGACTCATCTGGGTTGATAAGGTTGCTGACATGCAAATAGTTCACTACAGTGGCAAAAACGTCACGAAAATGTTCTGCCTGTGCTCTTTTTCTTTTCTTTTCTTTTTTTTTTTCAGCACAGAATGCTTATTATTCAGTCTGATTGCCATTAGCTGGCTGTTTGCATTAACATTTCCTTTGCTGATTTGTTATCTCTCTTCCTCTCTTTCGTCTCACACCTTTTTTTTTGTCAAGCACACAAATAATTACATGTACTTCTCAGCCGACTGAATTGGTCGATCCAAATTCTCACAGTTAATAGTGTTCTTATTTATTAAAGCTTTATTAAGGACACAAAAACTAGGTCCATACAATAGGTAAAAATATCCACAATGAAAAAAAAAAGAAAAAAACTGGAAAAGCACTCGGAGAGCGCAGACCTCCGCCAAGGTAGTGTTTGTACTTTTTTTTTTTAGACCTCTGTCAACGAGGGTATGTTTGTTTGTTTGTTTGCAACATAACTCAAAAAGTTAAGGACTGATTTTGATGAAATTTTCAGGATATGTCTGCTCTGGTTTTAAGGTAGTGTTTGTACTTTCCTCCACTAGATAACACTGAATGACCTCCTATGCAATCTGTGCTGCCATGCCCTATCTCGCAATGATAAAGAATCCTTCAAAAAATTCCTGGCCCAAGACAGTGTTCTGGATCGCCTCCAAAATTGTATCATCTCTTCCTTGACCCAGAGCAGACATATCCTGAAAATTTCATCAAAATCTGTCCTTAACTTTTTGAGTTAAGTTGCTAAAAATCAAACAAACCCACAAAAACCCTGGCAAATTCAAAACCTCCTTGGCGGAGGTAACTAGCATCTAACATTTATTTCCAGGCTTTAATGTTACAGAGATTGTGTCTTGTTTCTCTCAGCTACAAAATCATGGTCGCCAAATGGTAGCAAACAGCAAGGTCAGGGCCACAGTGGCCCCGCTGCCCCCCTCTTCCTTCCACCCATCCTCTTCATCCATGGGACCTCCTCCTGCCAAGGCCTCTCGTCCAGCTCTGACACTCCTCAGCAGCAGCAGCAGAGGTGGGCATCGGGCCCCGACCCCTACTCCGACCCCTGCTTCTTTTACCCAAGTGGGACAGGAGGAGGAAGACGAGGATGACTTCATGGTAATACTGTGAGAAAACTGGAGGGTAAGAGGGAAAATGTTTGAGGCTTGGAGGGAACAAAAATACACCAACACAACACACTGAGCTCCGTTGCCAGTTCTCTTCAGTTCGATTTAACACACGGTATTAACTAGGTTCGACTTTAACAAGCCTGTGTGTGTTTGGGCATGCGGTTGTGCATGTGTGTGGGTGAGAGAAAGGAAAATTTTGCCTCTGTGCCATCCGTTGACTGCTGAGACAGCAAAAATGTCAAATTCACACACCATAAACAATAAAAAAGTTGGAGAAAAGATGAAAAGAAGGGAAGCAGCAGGACAATGGAAGCCTGAAAGAACGGAAAGTCGTGAGAAATGACAAAGAAAGAACAAAAGGTGGATGGTGTGTGTGAAAGCGAAAGAGATCAGAGAGAGATTAAAGCCTTAGAAGTTGGAAAAAAAAATTCTCTCACCCATTAAGACGCATTAAAACAAGACTGGAGACAGTTAGAAACCACTTTTAAGCAACTAATTCGGGCCTATTAAAGCCTGCCATACTGTAGCCATCGTACACAGTGACTTATAGACAAATACACATGCACATTCCTCTTCCATTTTGCCCTTAAGCCCTGGTCTGAACACAGCTTCACTGTTTTAATGAGACAGAGAATAAAGAAGCAGACAGAGGGGCCTCTCTGCTCTCCTTCACCCCCACAGCAAGCGCCCTCTCTGGGGGTTGAAAGGCAGCATGAGGAGGGGGTGGATGGTGGTGATACTGATGAAAAGTATTAAAAAAAAAAAAAAGCGAACATGTCCAAATTTCCACAGCAGGCATATAATGACTGGGATCATGGGTTATGCTCATACGCATTTGTGGGTCGGTTACACACATCCATCGTCACTGTTATTAATTTATTCCTCATCAAAAAGCTTTGTCATCCACTCACACAGGCTTAATCAGTCTCCCGCCATTCCACCCCCTTACGAACCTTATAACATTAGGGAGTACCCGGTGGTAAATGACTTCATGACGTTGTGATGCAATAGAACTTCCGCATTCACAAATTACACCCACAACGATCCTTTTGTCTCTAAAGTGAATTCAAGCGGACCTCCAAAACTACTCGCTGACATTTTACCCACTTCTATTGCTCTCCCCGCTTCCCTTTTCCCTCCTCTCTCTTCTTGTGTAGTAGCATCATTTCCTTTGAGAAATTGCGCGAATTTGGTAAATTTGTCCAAATACAACAACAGCAGCCTCTCTGTCCCCAAAAAGGTCAAAAGGCTGAAGCCAAAGTTCAGTTCGGTTTGACACTGAATGCCACCGGCCACGCTCCTTAATAAATGCCAGCGCTGGTTAGAGTTTAATGAGATGTAGCGGACTGTAAACAAAAGTGTGATTATTTGTGTGTTAGTCAGATTCCCCTCTGGTTTTCACGTCAGTTCTTTGTTCATTGCTGTTTTTGTGTCTGTCACCGCACCACAAACGTTCTCATCTCAGAGTTAGCAGTTAAAATACAGAAGTCACGGTCCTGTTCAGCTTCTGCGTTCCGGCATGTTGACACCTTGTAATCGAAGTTTGTGTGTGATCTGCAACAAAATGAACTGAAGTGAATGGTTCATAGTGTAACTCGCCATCAGTTGCTATTTCAGCTGTTGTTTTGTCTTATATATAAAGTTACTCAGCAAATTATCACCTTCCCTCTATTTGTTTTGGTTGTTATTTAATATCGTCCCTTCAGATTTGCATTTGTGATGATCCGCTAATAAATCGACCATAAACCACATTTAAGCCTCAACCACTCACTAGTAAGAAAACAGGATTTGAGCACCACAGTGTTTTTCCACAAATCCTGCAAATCATAAATATATTCATCAACTTAATGCCAATGCGGCGGTTTTCTTTTGACTCATTAACTGTTTTCATGTGGCTGATAAATGCTGTACGAGTGTTCAGAGTGAAACTTAAATTAATAACCTGTTAAAATGGAAAGAACTGTGCTAAGTGGGTGGCAGGGTTAAAATTGTTAATCTATGCTTGTTTTTTCAAAGCTGATATGCACAGTTCATTTCTCTTGGCAGAGGATGCACTTAAAGCTTTGACAATATACCCCTCCTCAAACTATGTGGTCTGACACTGTAAAATCGGTGCTTTAGTTTCACAGTCAATAGCGTTTGTTATTATTTGGCTCCTTCAAAACCAAAAAAAAAATCCAGAGCTGTTATCGCATTAATAACAAACCTCAAATGAATAATTCAAAGCATTTTCATCCAAATATCCTACAAGATGGTGACAGGAAACCCCTGAGAAGCAACCAGACCACTGTGTTACATGTGAAAGCACCTAAAAGATGAGAGCACCGTAAGATACAACATTGGATCGGAGTAGACGGTTTGTCTGTGACTTTTACAGTTTTGATTCATGGTTTCCCGTGGGTGGTGAAGTGACCTTTCACCACACCATTTTGTCTCATTTTGCAGACATGTTTATGTTTGCAGACTCCGTTATGGTCCCACTTATTACACACATATATTTTCAGCTTCCTCTTTCTTGAAATTTCTTGCATTTCGGGATATCTCCCAAAAATAGACTGGCATTCTGATGCAATGAAAATATATTTTCTCATTTTCTTGGCAGCTATAGTCTACAATCTGTGTCTCATCAGCGTCTATATGCGAATCAGGATAATATTAGTGCTGTGACTTCCTGCTTTATTGTCAGTGTTCCATTTCCTTCTTTGTTGCTCTGCTGCAATTTGCAGAACATAGAAAAACGCTCTCTGACCATCCCTATCTGCCCTACAGACCGTCTCTTTCCTGTCATTGTCTTCATTGGCCACAACAGGACCACACTGGCCTCAAATATATACACACAGCCAACAAACAGAACAAGAATCAGTGCAAAGTCAAACTGCTGTTACTGTACAGCGTACTGGCAGATTACAGCCGGCTCGTTCACATGCGCAAGCAGCACTGAGTGAGAACAGAAAGAGGAAGCGCATCTTTGAGGGGAGGAAGTGAGGAGGTGAAGGCAGGACTTGAATAAGGACTCTAATGACAGACACCTGAAAGGTCTGAGCCCCGATGCAGGCCTGGAACATCTAGAAATGTCTAAAAAATGACTTGCTTACTAGCATTTCAATATGTCAAATTTATCAATATATGGTGTACGTCACACTAAAACCAAACTGTTCAATTTGTGACAGGGGAAAGTTTCTTCTCAGAGTCTTAAATATCCAAATACTTTATCAGAAATGTATGGAGGGATATATTTGTGAACAAGCTCCTTTAACTAGGACTTATTGTAACATATCCTCCTGATAAAAATCGATTTTAATAACAGATCAGGCACAGAATTTATAGCCATTCAGTGCAAAAACATATTTAGAAGGTAATTTCAAGCTTCAGTTTTCAGTGACATTTAGCACTGGCATTGCTCATTTTAACCAGCTACACAACACACCCCCTGTCTACAGCAGCCACAAAAAAATATAGGACAGTGTCTGTTCTCAACATTTTCATAAAGTGAATATTAACGTTGGTTGACATTTAGACAGGAGGTGATATTAATGTACCTAAGTGATAGATGGCACCTGCTAGAAAACTGGAAAAAAAAAAAAGAAGAGAAAGTCTATACTGAGCAATTCTACAAACATGTACGTACAACTCTGTACATACAAACAGCTAAATTTAAGGCAACTTTTTGTGCTAATGAATTTTGATGAAATAATAATTAGGAATATTACATTTCATTTCTGCAGTTAGCTCCTAATTTTGCACACTCGGTCCTTTAAATTGAAAAAAAAAAAAAAAAAAAAAAAGTAAATATATGCAAGTTACAGTTGCTTTAACACAAAACTCCCTCCTCATGTTCCCTCCTAGATCTCCACCAAGTCCAAAAGGTGTTATTATTTGATATTAAAAAGACAAATTGGAACTTGAAAGTTATGCATTACTATTACTTTTAGATGCACATTTTGCAGGGCTATATATGTAGTTCCTTATTGCTTGAAACAGGATTTTTATTTAGGCATCTGACAATTGCAAAGAAAGACTTAAAAATATGAATCTATTCTTTAAATGAGGCTAAAAATAAAAGTCACGTCATCGCCGTAGTTCACCTTTACACAACCTGGGCTTACTTTTGCACAGGCAACCCCTTGTGTTTTGGAGACAAAAGAACCACAAGCTGAATGAGAAACTGTCATTTCCTTAAGATAGAACAGACGACAGAGTAAACGATACTCTCTTTCAGATACATATGACTGAGTTGCCCACGCACAGCTAAAAATAAAAGCCGGTGGTCTACAGAGTCAAAGACAGAGGAAACCGGACAGTTTCAGGTGTTTTTCAAGGCACAACGCATTAATACAAGTACAGAATTCAATAAAGCGTCATGTTTCATGTGCTGCGATCTCAAAACAGAATGAGGAAATGCAGCAGAGTGTTTTATGTTCAGAAGTGCAGCTGGCAGGTGTGACATTTTTACAAGTGTAGGAACAAGATGTCTCGATGTTATGTGGGGGAGTTGCACTGATAAATGTGATCGCTGAATGTTTCCCTGCAGCTCATAGAAGAGGGCTGTCAAACTCTTTTTAAATCAGGGGACGCATACTGTACAGCTCAATGTGATTCCAACAGGGGAGGACCAGAAAATGAATAAATAACATAATAATACAGAACTCCAATAGTTTCTTTTTGTTTTAATGCAAAAAAAATCACAGTTAAATTATGAGAATGTTCACAAAAAACTGAAATTTCTCAAGAAAAACAAGTGTAATTTTAATAACTCATCATTTCTACATGTGCCTTATAGATCACAGTGGATCTACAAATGCACAAAACATTTAGTAACAGCCAGATGAAGATTTTAGAGATTTTAGAGATGGAATTTGTAATGAGTTTAACACCCTTGACTGTTAAAGTGTGATTTTAACACTTTACAATTTCATCCCCAAGGCTGTACAGTATTTGAACCTTTGGCTGTATGTTTGACACCCTTGTCTAAGAAAGTAACTCACAAAATGTCACAGAAATACTGTTTTAATACACGTTTTAAAAGCATTGCTGGCAAATACAGGAACATTACACTGGTATTTGTGTTTTAAGAGAATTATTAGACATTGAAGGGTTTTCGTTTGGGTGAATTTGCACTGCTTCCAACACTTACTGCAACTGTAACACAAGTTAGTGTTGGCTTAGTTGCAGAGTTTGCTGACATTATATAATTACCAGGTCCCTGCACAACATACAAGACTCTTCAGGGTCAAAACACAGAATTTGAAATCTCTCTGACGGGACATTTTAATGACAATATGACAGATTAGTGTTGCTAAATGGCCCACATTTTTACTTTTAAATTCATTTTTCCTTCAGTTGGACCATAAGGGATTATCCAAAACAAGGAGCTACTTTATAGTGAAATAAATGTTAGAATGGCAGTCAATTAAAGTTCGCTCTCTGACGGGACATTACTGTGTTTTGACCCTTTAACTCATTCGCTGCCATTGACGTGTTTTGGTGTCAATCGGCTTTCATTGGGAGGGTTGCTAGGAAACGACCTGGCGCAACTTTGAGGAAGTATTTAACGTTCAGGCATTTTTTGGGCGAAACCACCCTGTGTTCTCAGGTCAATAACTTGAGAACCGAAAAAGCTGGAAACAAAAGATTTTTCCACATGAAAGAAGAGACTTTACACTTTATTTTGATGGGTGCCATGTTTATGTAGTCCTAGAACTGGATATTCTGTGAGTCTTCAAAATCAGTCAAAATGCTCTAAACACCTGGCAGTGAATGAGTTAAGCTTTATGCCAACATTTTAATTTTATGATTTATATTTCAGTTTTTCACGGTGGTTTGGTATTTGAGATGAAACAAATAAAGCAAGCATTCATCATCCATCAGTTGGAGCGTGGTTCTGTTCTCCAGCCGGAAGAAAAGAGGTTAGGAGCATCTACAGCCTGATTGGGAAAGAGAGAGAGAGTGATCTGCAGAGTCCAGCAGCATCATGTCATGGCCCCACGCAGCAGTTTCCCAAGTCATTTATCACCATTACTTACAATATCATTTGCATCCATCTTGTATTTTCCCAATTTTAATTCACTGATCTATTGTCTTGTGAGGGTCTACA
Organism: Ostorhinchus rueppellii; assembly: GCA_030068375.1. Classification (NCBI taxonomy): domain Eukaryota; kingdom Metazoa; phylum Chordata; class Actinopteri; order Kurtiformes; family Apogonidae; genus Ostorhinchus; species Ostorhinchus rueppellii. The sequence continues at coordinate 11,935,524 of JAQQZY010000011.1, forward strand.
CCACCACCACCTCCTTTCCCCTTCACTCCTTCCTTCTCTCATCCCCCTCTCTTCTTCTCCTCCCCCCATCTCCTCATGTCAGGTCCGGCATTGAAATGTGATTCAACAAAACTCAGAATAAAAGGCAGTAGAATATCAAGGGAAGCCTCATATGTATAATCTATGAAGCCTCCTTTGGCAAAGCAAGTTTGTTTAGCACCAAAAGGCAGCCAGACTACCATTCTGCTGTCAGGATGCTGGACAAGTTTTTTTTTTTTAAATTTCACTGATCATGTAGATGTTCATTGTCAAGTCTTTTGAGCTTTGTTAAACCTTTCCCGATTCCCTCAACTTGACAAAGGGCACAAATGTTGGATGGAGGTTTGGGTAACTGGATTCCACTCAAAGATTCCACAGAATGCCTTTTTCCTCTTTCTTCTCATTTAACTTCAGGGCACAGGTCCATTTCATTTGGATTAGTTTGAGGTAGTGACAATGTGGGTTTAAGCCTTAGCCTAGTTTAGCTCAGCTCAGCATAGGTGAAAAACCGTCAAGAAATAAACAAACACAATAGTAACCATTAATATATAAATGTACAAACTAAGCAACATATTTGATGCAAACTACCATAAATACACAATTCATCATACAGCAAAAAAATGTATTAAACTAGCAGATAAAACAATACAATAGATTTGATTTAAATTCATTAATAGAAAAATATGTTCAACATCTCAATAAAATAAATACAATGACTGAAATCCAAATAATTTTACCCAAACAGTGCTTAACCTTAAGCCTAAACATGAAATGAATTATTACAAGCACAATTAACAAGTATAATTTAAATCCATCAATTGACAACTTGTGCCCAGGCAATATCTCTTAAAAGTACAAATTTCCACTATTAAGTCAACCAAATAAACATCTTAAAACCCTCAAACATTTCATGCACAAGAGCAACTTTAAGTTTACACCGTTCCATGCTGTGCTGTACTTATGCAGTCAGACTTAAGCACAGGCAGGTAACACATAAATGATGTTAAACGCTCACCGACTGCCTCTCCGAAGTTTCCAACAGTCTGACATTTATCAGCATTTGATGTCTCCACCAGAGCTCGAGCACAATCCAGCCAGTGTCCTTTACATGAGATGTACTCAGTCTACTTGACACCACCTGTGGTCTTCCAGGGCAGTGCACAGCTGATCTGCACTGCTGAGTTGTGGCCTCTGAATCCACACCCTCTTTCTCTGTGCATTTCCCAGAGTGACTAACCCACGGTTTGACTGCACTTTCATTAAAGCGCAGAGTAAATTCAAAGGTTATTGTATCAAAAACAGAAGAAAACTGAAGAAAAAGGGAGCTTTTCCACAAAATCTGTCACTAACTGAGGGTTTCCATCCACTGTCATTGATCTAACTCCATGGGTTTTACTGGTGAATATATGTTGTAGATGATGACAGTGTTTCCATGGTAACTACGGAGCCTCTGACCATCCAAGTGGGTCATATCTGATGACCATGAAAAGATGAAAAACTGTATTTGACACCATTTATTTACTTACATTGATAGGACTAGTGGATCCACAGGTATTAAACAGTTTAGATCAGTGGCTGCTTTTAGTCGCTGGTGGATGTTTGGGTCTTTAAGGGTTAAATCGCAAAATGGATGAAGCTTTTTGAGAGTTTGGTTTTAGGAAGAAGTCTGGTCAAAATTGTTCTGTTCCTCAGGCAATAAACAGCGCTTAAATCCGCTGGTTTTCTTTGGCGTTTCCAGATGTTATGGGGAATTTGTAGCGTGAACATTAAGCAACTTTAGGTTGTGTTTTAGAAGACATTTAACTGTCTGTAGTTGTCCTCTGACCCTGACAGAGCCTGGAGCCTGAGCAGGAACCAGTCCGCCTGAGTGTCCTCCAGAGAGTCCAGGGTCCACAGCAGCCTCCTTTAAGCTACAGTATGTTTTACTTCATCCTCTTCTTTTCCAGCTCTGACCTCCTACCAGTATCTCCTTTGTTTACATTTTCTTTCTCAGGTGTGCTTGATTTATAACTGTCCCTTCCCCGTCCTCACCAGTGATGTCATCTCCTACTTCCTGCCACAGTATGTTTAATGGTTAATTAGAACAGATTGACTTTTTATGAATGACTTTAAAACTTGTGTTTTTGGAATAAAGTCTGATGAAATCGAAATAAATACACAAGTTTGTAACTATTGTAATTATGAGTTAAGTTTAGTTTTATATTGCATGTAATGTAAAATGGGAACAGCAGATGGACATGTATATGTAGATTCCCTGACACACTTTAAACTAAACTATATTATGTTTTTAGATCAAGACAAATGCAAATAAAAGAGCTCAAGATTAAATGTATTTTATTTTAGTTATTTGCATATCACAATCATCAATAAGAAAAAAAAAAAAAAGCAATTAACACTATTGTGCAGGAGAAGTTAGAAGCCAAAAAGGCTTATATACTAGAACACAGGTGTCAAACATGCGGCCCAGGGGCCAAATCCAGACCGCCAAAGGATTTAGTCCGGCCCCTGGGATGAATTTGTGAAAAGTAAAAATCACACTGAAGAAATTAACATCGAGGATATTCAAATCATTTTAGGTACGTGCAATCTAGAGTGGAACAGACCAGTAAAATAAATCCCAATAACCTAAAAATACAGAAAAATGCGAACTTTTCTGATTGTGTTAGTGTAAAAAAAAAAAAAATTACTCAAAAATGTTTACATTTACAGACTAGCCTTTTACAAACAAATGTGAATAACCTGGAAAAAGAGAAGTGTGTGGAATTTTAATAATATTCTGCCTGTTATTTTGTGTTTTTTTTTTTGTGTTTGTAGATCTCTAATCTCCAAATTGTGATTTACATGTGTAAATGATTCAAAAGCTAAAATTATTTAAATTAAATTTAAACTATTTTATTTAATTATTTAAACTAGGTTAAAGGTGTAATATTGTTAACATTGCACTTATTTTACTTAAGAATTTTCACATTGTTCAAATGCAATTTGTAGATGTAAACATTTTCATCATGGAATTTAAGTTTTTTTTCAATAAAAACTTATTATTTATATTATTTCACTGGTCCAGCCAACTTTATACCATATTAGGTTATATGTTTTTTACACCCCTGTACTAGAAGTAAAGAAGTATATAATCCTTTTTGGATTATACTTTGGCTTATTTATGTTCTTTGCTTCTAAAAAAAATACTTGAAACAAAAAGCCTTATATAGCTTATATATAAGCAAACAAATAAACAAAACGCACAAAAGAGGGAAAAAAAGAATAAAAACTCAACTAAAATAAAAAAACCAAATAGCATAAAACATTGTGATTTTTAGAAATCAAAGTTCTTTTCATTTGCTTTTTAAATAATTATAAACATTCTTCTGCAGTTCTCACAGTTAGACACTAGATGGCAGTGCTTAATAATATCAGTGCTCCACAGGTCACCTGTTTCTGTTCTTATTAACTTCAAGAGCCAATAAAGTGCATTGATTCAGAGATGTATAAAGTACTGGAGTAGAGGAGTGGAGTAGAAGTACAAGTGTTATATCAAAAAACTGACTTGAGTAAAAGTTGAAGTGTTCTTTAAACATCATACTTAAGTG
>JAQQZY010000011.1:11991853-12001983 GCA_030068375.1 Ostorhinchus rueppellii
AGGCTCCATGCGACCCCCGTGACCCTAGTGAGGATAAAGCGGGTATAGAAGATGAATGAATGAATGAATGAATAAAAATGAATGATATTTAATCATGATTATTTGAAATTAATCCACAGCAACTCTGTGATTAATCTGATTAAAACTTTTAATCGATTGACAGCATTACTTATTATAAAAGGAGATGATTAATGTGCAGACAGTCGCATGTTTCACAAGCAAGATAATGAAATGTGAAGTAACACAGTGTAATTAACAATGTTTTTTGTTTTTTTTTTTACATAAAGTGACAAGCTCAGAATTTCATTGTTTTGATAGAAGCTCAAAGAATATTTTATTTCTGTGATGGTTTGAAGCTTGAATAATAAATGTTCAAAAAACATTTTAAATATCCACTTTTTTTGGATGTAAATATGTGCTCGTAAAAATGTTCTACTTTACTGGAAGTCTGGATTTATGTGGACCTATACTTGCTCTTTTTCACATATAAATATATAAATATCTCATGGCTCATTTAATATTAAGCCAATCACAGGACCAGTATGATGCAATTTGCCATGAGATGTCGTACTTGAGAACCCAAAAAACAAAATATATGACTGTACATGAATAAGTATAAATAATAATGAGAAGAATTATGAAGTGATGCAGCACCATAAACAGAGAGCTATCCTCAGCTCACCTCTTCAACCAGCTTTAGTTTACTTTTAGACTAAAGTTGCCTCAAAACATAAATGACATTTCTAGTGAACAGATGTAACATGCTTCATGTGCATCTTCATCACATTTTGGCCTTCTGGTTCATCGGACACAAGCAGCTCCAGTTGTCTGTTTTCTAACTCCCACTGCTATGCTGCTTATTACTAATGCAAAACCAGTTAGATTTAGTGCTGATGTAGATCACTTTTTAATTTTCCAGAACCTGTCATGAAAATAAATTTCCGTTAAGTCAGTTTGCATAAATAAAACTAGCAAAACTGGAAATTGACCAAATTTTATCAGTAACATCCCCCGCTTCTCTGTTGTGGGAATAATAAAGCACTATCTTATGTCTAGCCAAGGCTCATATATGCAGGATCGTTGTGTGTGCATGTTGATGTAAGTGAAGCAGGACTGAAGAGCACCTTGACTGAAGACCTGTCAAAAAGAAAATGCATTCTGGATAAGAAAGCAGCTGCTGCAGAACATGTGGTAATATCAGTATCAGTAACATCAGTATTCTCGTTCTACTTCCCCCCAGAGGCTAATAGTGCACGATTAGACAAAGGATCCCAACACTGGGTGCAGTCCAGCGATGATGGAATCTGTGCAGAAACCCGCTGTAACTCACTATTTACTCTGGTTCAGATTGAAACAAAGATGTTAATTTTTTTCCTACGAGAAAATGAAGGTGATTGTCCATTGTCATATAAAAAAAAACTTTAAGGACTTAAGTGTCACAGCGTGAAACAGACAATTAAAATGACGTCTCTTTCTTGTGCAGTTTAATGTTTGAGGAGTTAATGTAATTAGCTAAAGTAATTGAGTGATGGACAGCACTGATTCCGGTTGCCAAGCAGCAGAAGAAGGACAATACCTTTGTTTCAGCCTGTGATAAATGGCAGAAATAACAAAAGACTTTTCTTTTTAATTACACCTATATGAAATGCTGCAGGATTTTACTTTTGTCTGCCTTAAACACCATTGTAAATGCAACAGACAGGTATATCACTGTTTGCAGCTTCAAGACCAATATAAACACACCATAACAACAAAATGACATATAATATTATTGAGTAAACAAGCAGTTTTCATTTTCCTTACTTTTGTTTTGTTAAGGTCTCTTTCCCATTTGATTTTTGTTATTTATTCCTCTTTTTGCATCAAGAAAACACAGACGTTCTCCTCTTTGAAGCCTTCATTCAGTAAAATTCAATCATGCAAATTAATGGAGCATAACACAACAGAAAAATATGGGTCACCATTGTTGGTAAAATGTTTTATTTTTTTTATTTTATTACCTTATTTTCTGATAGCTGGCATCAGTCAAACAGACAAATAATGTTTGGCTGTTCATCTCAGCTGATAACACAAAATGTAACAAAAAAAAGTCTAAAAACAACAAAATGCTGAATGTATAGTATATATGACATTTAGACATAATGCATTAACTGAAGTATGAACAAATTTCATAGGGTATTTGCACTATGTATTTATGCACTTTTTAAATCTATGTTCTATTTTTTAATCCTTTTAAAAAAATCTTTTATCTATTCTATATACTGACATTCTATGAACAGCAAAGCAAAAATGTTATTATATGGGGAACATGTTTCCTCACTATGCATATGACAAACATTTTGAATCGTGAATAAAAGTCTCTTAATTCTTACTTTTTCAGGTACAAGATAAGATCCTCAGAATATGAAACAAGAGAGATAAGAAACAATAAGTACTGTAACATACAATAAATAACTAGAAACATAAAACTGTGCCATGTCTGCTTCACTGCGAGGCAAACAGGATGTATATGTTTATTACTTATGTATATGTTACAGACACTAAAGGTGGAGAGCCGGGGTTTCCAGTGGGACTGTGAAGGCAGCATGTGAACAAACAACCAACACACACACATACACACACATTCACTACTCTCTCTACTCCAAAACACAAATGCCTGCGTGGCCTCGCTGCTGAAGGCACTGCTTTCTATTAATACCAGATAACCTTATAAAATGCAAGTAAAATGATGTTGAGGTTGACGTTAATAATGACAGACTCAGTGCCAATAATAAAAATAATAATCCTTATTGTTCATGTGTAGCTCCTGCTCTGATTTAAGAGACATCAACACTTACCTTGGATACTTTATTAACTTTAACGGTGCAAAAATTTAGCAGGTAAAAATTATATTCATGTCAGAAAAAGACTTTAAGACCATGTCTTTGTGGTGAAGTTTATGCAGAAACTGGCAATTTCTATGTAAAATGGCTTAATTTGGATGTTTTTTAATACACAGATTACAGTTTCTAGCTGTTGTAAATAAATCCCCACTTTAATTTTTCTTTCTGCACTGGAGTAAATAACTATATGTGCCCTTTACACCCCCAATAACTGACTCACCCCACAACTTCAAGTGCAAACAGGGGAGAATCCGCAAACCAGCTGTCGGGGTCTCTTTTCCTCTCCCGGATGTCACCAAAAAAAGCAGACAGCGACGAAATACTTCCAAAAATATCCACTTTCGTAATAAACACGTATCTTCTTAGTCAAGTCGGTCCCGTTATCGATTAAAAACAGGTAAATAGAGTGTTTTTCTGCCCTAAACGCTAAGAAGGAAAAACGTTGTGTGGTGGTCGCGTTTGTCCAGCTGTACAATTCTCTCATTGGTGAATTTACACGTCAGTCATTTATTTTCAAAGTGCTCATTGGACGAGCACACGCCCCGCCCCGCCTCTCTATTCACGTAGGTAAACAAAATATTACCCCATTTTTCTCGTTTCCCTTTTTGTAATCGTTATGAGCGGTTAATGTTTGATAAAGTGGCTCTTATAACGTGGTTTGACCTTTATTTAGCAGACAGTGCTCCAGGATTATGTTTGTTTAAGCTGCTAAAAGGTGGGAAAGTGAGAAAATAAAAGTGGATTTTAATGTGTGTGAGAAAAGTGTGTATTGTCTGCCTTTGTGCATTAGTGTAGATTACACAGACTGAATATTTGTGCTGTTCCTCTCTTGGATATTTTCATTTTACTCTATTTACTACTATTATTACATTTTGCTCAGCGGTGCTTTTACACTTTTTCAACCTCCCCCTGTTCTGTTCAAACCTTTCTCCTAAAATGTTGAGTTGCAGTGTTCATCTTAAACTGAAGGAGGAAGTGTTTTCTGTATGGACTGAGTCTGATTGTAATTCTTAAACTGAAGACTCTCTTTAATCTCTGTTGGATTCACTGAAAAATGCTGTCATTAAGATGAAAACTCCTGCTCATGAAAAGTTAACTGCACATATGGCTCTCACTTGACTACCAAAAGTAGATGACTTCATTTATTTGTGCTGTAAAACAACAAAATGTAAAAAGCAGCAGTAATATAAACCAAAAAAAAAAAATCTAACACATATAGAGCTCTAGAAAGAGTAATGACTGAATATTTTATTGCACATGAACATTATAATAAATTTTTTTGGGTGATATTACTTACATATTTTTTAGATTGTTTGCTTTCTTGTGTTTTTATAGCGTGGTATTATTACATAATCATATATATTATTAGCTGAGTAAAGTATCAAAAAAGTAATTATAATATTTCATCCTTGTAATAGATGAAACGTTTTATATCAGTGGTGAAACAGATGGTGAAGTGCCTTTAAGTCACAGCAGAGGGCGACAGTAACACATACAAGTAAATAATGTGTTCAACAACAGAATACGGAGTAGGTTAAAAAAAAAAAAAAAAAAAAAAAAAAAAAAAGACCCCTGACCTTGACCTTTTGTAACCTTCAGTACCTTTAACATCTATAAAATAACTGGTGTTTCTTAATAAGAGGAAAAGACCAACATACAAACTGGTCTGAACTTACACAAATGTAATGTAATGTTATTATTGATGCTTAAAAACCAAAAGACTGAAAAATAGCCTCTCGTCATAATTACAGGAAGATTACAACAAGTATCATCATAGTTTGCTAAAAAAAAAAAAGTTGATCCTGAGAGTGTGGAAAAAGGACTCAGACTAAGGTATTATAATAATGATAGAAGGTCATGTGTTCGAGCAGATATGGGACCCTGTGTTAACATTTCTTCAAAGAGGTGAGTGATATGAGGGATTGACCTTGCGATCTACATTACATACATTTTTTCTTTCTTTTATTTGATATCCAATCATTAATTTATAACATTATCTACAGTCTTGAATAGTAAAATTGTACATACAGATATAATAATATAATGAATCCTACATATATTCAGTTTATTTGTTTGCTCATAAAACTCTTTGGAACATATTAGAAACCTTATAATTATTCTTGAACGTATCTCAGAAGACTTTTCTATTCCTCTTATTCGTTAGTAATGACCTTTAACTCGGTGCAATGAGTACATACTGAGTCCCACTTACATTTTATCTATCAAGAATAAATCACATTTTCACAATCATTTCATGAAAAGAGATAAAAAAAAATATTTTATTCCAATTTGTATTCTAACAGTGTATATGTGAAACCTGAATAACATAATTCAGTGTCTGGCCCATAAAAGTATGCAGTATCTACATATTTATTTCACATACAGATGTATGTGTTCATATATCCAGGTGATATGGCTGTAATATATGACCTTATGTGGAATATAAATGACTGCATCACATTGATATAGAGCCAAATCCTTACATCATGTATTGCACTGAAGTATAAGTTGGCTGTTTTATGAGTCTCATAGTGTTTGTTTATTAGTTCACATTCTGACTACATTCATTGTGTCACTGAAATTTAACACAAATGCATCAGTTTCTCACCAAATAAAAGTTAGATCTGCTGTTTATTCAACATGTCCTATGATCTAAGCTGTCACTGGAATAGATTTCTCCTTTACTATCTCAGCTATATTCAAGATGTATGGCCACATATGTGTTGAGGGGGAGACGGTGACTTTAAATCAGATGCCAGATGTTTCCAAGTGTGTCAGTTCAGATCTATGTGTATGTGTTTCTGCAGCTGATTTATCCACACTGACCTGTGATAGCTCTCCTTGGGAAACTCATAAAGCCCTGCAAGAGCGTAATTACACACCACACACATAAATACGAGTTGTATCCAAACAGGAGCCTGTAGCTGAATGTGTTTACCTTCAACACTGAATCCGACAGGGCTTGTTTTGTATGCAGTTTGAGATTTCATGTTTGGACTATATGGCAATATCATGCACATATTTAAACAGCTTTTCTCCTTCTCAGTATTGTTCTTTTTTTTATTGTTTTTTAATGTCAAGCACAATATCATGCATGCATAACATAACAACATTTCCCCATCTCAATTTCCAAACATTCTGTTCATTTTTTAATAATTATTTAAAGTCATACACAATGCAAACAATACAACAAAAGTCAACTGTCTGTGCACGAAGTAGTGAATAAGCAAGGTCAGACCTTCATGTATTTTCAAGTTAGAGCATCAAAATATTTGAGAAGAAAGAACAAAAGAGGAAAAATATAATCATAGATGCTTTCACAACCAAAAACCTCATTTTTCTTCCATCAAAAGCATGTAGTTTTAGCCCCTTGACGCCGATTGTCGCTAATTTGCTTCAAACCCCCTCCGCTCCAAAATGCAACCAAAATACCATCTACTTGAAAGCAAACACACAAGTTATTTTTTTTTTTCTGTAATTGGAAATAAATTTAAGCATCAAGGGGTTAATTCGCAAATATATTTCAGTAATATTTGGTTTCTAATGGTTTTCGGGGAAAAAACAAAACAAAAAACATTTGGACACAGTCTGGGAGTGGGTTTCATTTTGCATAATTTTCTAATATTCTACATGCATGGAATTTTAAGAACAATGGAATAGTACAACTGGTAAACAGGCTTCTTAATAACATCCACGACTCATTTTTTCAGTAAATCTAAAGGTCAACAGGTCCAACAGTTTCACAGTTTTCCTCCATGCTACCAGTTTACATTCTAACAAAAAGAAAATGACTGTACTCTTTATATTACAAGTCTTTAGTTTTATTTTTCCACTCCTTTACATTTTTACACCATTTAAAGCAGTTTTCCAACATCAAAAAAAAACCCTGTTTATGACACTTTGAGGCTGTTATGTGTACATAGAAGCTGTTCTGTGTATTGCATGCATATTTGTGCACAAATCATACAAGGCATTTTTCAATACTCAATAGCGTTCAAGCAGTACAGTTAAAGTTCAACCCCTACTGTTCTGCATAATACGTTACATAAAGAAGTATAAATGAGCTTTATAATTTAATATTTCCCTAGATTTTTACTCGATTTTATACAGACAAAGGAATTCTTTTCTTTTTCCTTCATTACTGTTACATTCCTCCCTCTCTACTTTCTCTTCCCTTCAGTCCCTCTGTTAATAAATCTCACCCTCCATCTCTGCTATTGAATCATAAATCATACATTTCCTTCCTTTACGCCTCTCTCGCTCTTGCCCGCTCTCTCTTTTTATTACACAATAGGCCAGACTTTATGTCAGAGGGCATTCATGTTTAATATGTGTGTGTGTGTGTGTGTGTGTGTATATCTTCTACTGCAGCCTTTCCTGTAGCCATGCGTCCACGCCCCTGACTCTGCCCATGAGCTTTTCCAATATGCACACACACACAAACGCACAAATATACACATGAATATGCACACACTGAGGCATATGACACACCCTCACACGCACATGAACAGGAAGTGGCACGTTAGCACACACGAAGGTAGTCGAAGGTACAACGTTACCTTTATTATTTTATGTCCAAACTCAATATTCCTGCACACACAAGTGCTTATAAGCTGAGGTCCTGTTAACACTCACCACTGAGACGCTGTTAACACTCTGCTGGCAATAAGCAACAGGCCTATGTCCCATTTTAACAAGGACCTTTGCGAATATGGAGCTATTCCCGCTCCTGCACATTTGTTCCAGAAACTGTAAGAAAACAAAGGGTCACTCAGTACATTTTTTTTTCCTTCATTCCCCCCACTAATGGATCCCCCGTGTGTTTTACTCTGTGGAATTCACATTCAAGCTGTGGGCCCCTCGATTGTGTAATCGGTTTGTTTGAAAAATTGCAATATTTTAGGTTAATCAAAAGGCTTTTGATTGTACTGAACAAAAATATCACTTATTTTAAAGTTGCCAGAAAACGTTGAGATGGTATCGAACATGCACAAACACTTCCAAGGAACTTTTAAAAAATCTTTCAAGTGGAAGATTTAGGCAGATTTAGGCAGATTTAATTGCAGAGATGTTTTTTTTTTTCTCATTACCAAACAAATGTGCAATAATGAGAACTGCTGTGTTATTATTAGGTTGCCTTAGTCCAGTGGTGGCCAACCCTGGTCCTCGAGAGCCATCCTGCATGTTTTAGATGTATCCCTGTTCCAACACACCTGATTCAAATCATAAACCTATCATCAAGCGCTACAGAATCCTGATAAGAATTGTCAGGTGTGCTGGAAGAGGGAAACATCTAACACATGCAGGATTGTGGCTCTTGAGGACCAGAGTTGCCCACCCCCCCCCCTCCCTTAGTCCATCATGTTACACCACCATGTTTCTACAAAATCTCAGAAATGTCTTTTTTCTTTTTCTGTTTCATACATGGTGGCATCTAGTGTTAAAGGGTGCCAAAATCAAAATCACCAAAATTAGAAAATGCTTTACTTTTCTCTCTCCTCACTCCAAATGAAAAAAAATAAAATAAGTGATAATAGATAACATGACCATTTCAAGTTGCTGTGGAAAAGAGAAGACAAGCTTTTATGTAGAATCCTGTCATAAAACACCTGTGATTAACCAACCAGTCATAAGTCAAAGTAGTTCACAGAAGATAATTGAATCAAACACCGCAGCTTTACAATGTGGTTGACTTGAATGAGTGCCTGTGTGTTTTTGTGGCCACGAGAGGAAAGGATCACAGTGTATTCAGTGGGCTGTAATCTGAAACTTCTCCATGAGATGTCACTAATATGTTGGCATAACCTTAAATTTCATGCATTGATTGATGTTTTAAGTTAAAGAACTTCTCCAACTCTCATATCTAAATGACAGAAGATAAAAATAAATAGGACATTGCAATTTGGAAACATAAATTCCCATTGGCATTATCAATAAATAGTGAACTGTTGCATTTATGGTGTGACAGTTAGTATTCAGTGGAGTTTAGACACAAAGTCAACTTTGGTATGGCTGCTAAAAGGGTCAAGAGAAAGGATTAGAGAGAGAGAGAGAGAGAGAGAGAGAGAGAGAGAGAGAGAGTAAAATTAACCTGTCTGGTTTGAAATAAGCTATGAACATTGACTGACAAAATTAATTAACAAATTTATTGTTCTGCGATGAACTGGCGACTTGTCCAGGGTGTACCCCGCCTTCGCCCTAAGCAGCTGGGATAGGCTCCATGCGACCCCCGTGACCCTAATGAGGATTAAGCGGGTATAGAAGATGAATGAAATGAAATTTATTGTCAGTAGAAAAAAGCAATGCAAGTTTATTGTAAGTATTATACACAACAGATTTCACACACAAAGGCAATTCAGTTTGCTTAACAGAAATAAAAGAACCATATAAATAGAATTAAAGAATTAAAACCTGTAAAACCCTGGGCCATTTGTTTCCAGTCGGAGTCATTTCAATGTAACACAAAACGGTGGATTAGCCAATATCAGGGGTTTCGTTCATATAAAATCAAGTTATGATTGGAAAACAGCAAAAGTAAGACAAAATATGTATTCATTACCTCACAATTTCACCTTTTGTATCTCTTCAACTTGTTCAATGAGTTTTTCCAGTAGAGAAATAATACTTGTGCTGTTGGATCTGCTTGGCGTTAGCTTAGCGCTGAAAAGTTTGTGATTAAGCTTTTGTTTTTTGAAATTATAATAAACTTGTCTCAGACTTTCAATTTATTTTAAATATTTTCTTACTGAAGTGCTTGTAGTTTGAGTTGTGTTCTGTTGTTTGCCATTTGGTTTTAATGAGCAGCAGTTTTCAGTGTGTTTACATAATTACTAATCCTCTACTGACCCAGTCCGAAACTCCCAAACGTTGCACAAAAAAACGAAAAAACAAAAACAAAAAACTATTGTTTACGAAATACAAAGCAGGAAAAACACGGTTTTAATGTGCATGAAAACAACTTTCTGAATGTTGAAAAAAATAAAGATGTAGAAAATCTGCACATGTATGCATCATCCACAAAAAACATAACGCCACTTGGATTTAATACATGAAATAGTCCAGAGCCTTCCACTGGATAATTATTGCTTTTATTAATGTGCTTCAGCAACTGCCGCCAATTTTTTTTTTTTTTTTTTAACCCTAACTCAGGGGTTCCCAACCCTGGTCCTCCAGGTCCGCTATCCTGCATGTTTTAGATGTTTCCCTCTTCCAGCACACCTGATGGTCGTTATCAGGCTCCTGCAGAAC
>JAQQZY010000011.1:12002083-12023473 GCA_030068375.1 Ostorhinchus rueppellii
ATCAGGTGTGTTGGAAGAGGGACACATCTAAAACATGCAGGATAGCGGACCTCGAGGACCAGGGTTGGGAACCCCTGCCCTAACTGATGCAGGGTTAGAGTTAGTTCAGTTGGTCAGGGCTGACATTGCATAGGCTTATTGAAATTAAAGGGAATGTGTGCAAAAATGTTAATAAAACTAAAGGCTAAAGAAGCTAAATGCTAACTATTAGTGTGTTGTTGTTGTTTTTTTGTTGTTTGTCAGAGCTGTGTATGTTTCTAAATAAGAGGTTCAATGGTGGGAATCACAGAGTTAGTATGACTGTAACCTTACATTGTCCACATCATGATTCATTTAGTAATTTATTTGTCCATGAGACAGAATATGACACATACATACATACATACGGTTAGGGTTTTTGAATTAAACATGGACAAATGGTGTATGCTGAAACAACAGCTTATTTATGCCTACCCTATTTACAAGAAGTAAAATTGCATAAACAAAACAGGATAACAAGATAATAATGATGAAACATATTAGAAATACTGAAGTATATAGTAACTATCAGAATAATAGCCCGCACAACTTATAATACAAGATATTTCAACGATAATTACAGATCAACAACGGTAATGGAAGTGACACATTCTAACATGGTAAACAACAACAAACACAAACCAACAAAGGTAAGAAAGAGCAGAAGATGGAATGGAACAGCAGTTAACAATAAGCCCCGCCCTCCCTGTAGTGTGACCGCACCATCTGTTTGTGAAGTGCATTAAAACTGTGGATATGATGTGATAAAGCAATACTGCAATATTTGATAGATTCTATGGCATACATGGCTATGTCTGTGTCACAGAAGAAGCTAAAGTCTGAGTCAAGATGGATGGATGGATGGATGAGATTAAGATCCTTATTGTCGGTATATAGTACCTTTACCACACACTGAAATTCAACCTCTGCTTTTAACCCATCTCTAGAACATGCAGAAACACACCACACACTGCAAACTAGGAGCAGTGGGCTTGCCATAGCAGGCACCCGGGGAGCAAATGGGGGTTAAGTGCTTTGCTCAAGGGCACATCATCATAACATTCAAGGTTTACATATCTTGCTATGACTTCTAGGGTTTCTATATAAACAAATAATCTCTATAGGAAAAAAAAAGCCCAAATGTAATGCCATGTTCATAAGAATTAGTGACTCTAAATTGTACAGTGCGATACATTCCCACATAAATATTCAGTCCCGCCTCTACGAAAGACAAAGAAAAGAAAGCCTCTATAAAGATCTAATCAACTGATCTGCATGACCAGGAAAGACATTTCTTTGCTTTTGTATAAACACTGTGGTGTTTGACGCTGTCCGGATGGAAGTACCAGGTTCTCATTGATGCTTTTGAGATTGTGAGCTATTTAGAGGACTTGGATGAGGAACAGTGCCTTGAAGGGTTTTTTTTTTCTTGCTCTTTCTCTGGCTGTATGAGTGTGTTATGGGTGTGTTTCCGTTGCTCGAGGACTTCCAGGGTCCCTGAGATAATGTGGAATTCATGAGAGGAATGCCACACAGGGGTTCTTTCCTGTCACCTGACTCCATCACTTCCTGCATTGGCCTTCCTGCGTCTGGACCTTCAAGGAGAGGTAAAAGGCCTCGATTAATGCTCTGTTTCATAATATTACACGTGTGATATAATGAAGAAAAGACAAGTGATCAGACGTGAGATAAGCCCAAGCAAATGAAGTCTGGCAGTGGATGCTATCAAATAAAAACAGATTAAGTAAAGACATCGAGACAAATAGCCAATAAAGGAGGGAAGACAGATGGAGAAGGATAATAAAAGAGGCAATAAAGAGAAAGAAAACAAAAAAAAAAAGAGGAGAAAAGTGATGGCAGAATTCTTGTGGGGCCTCTTGGTTTTTTTGGGCAGCGAGGGGATACATGCCAGGTAATGGCTTCCAGACCCGCACACAGTAATTCGATTAGAAAATCTGACAGGACAAGGAGACTGTGTGGATTTGTGTGTACACCAAGGGCCTTTCTTTCTTATACTGTAGAGCTCTGACTTCCTCTGCCCATTGGGAACGGGGCCGACTTCTCTCTCTCACTCTCTCTGTCTCTCTCTTTGCGTCTTTATGTGTGTGTGCGTTACAAACACTGGGGGTTAATGTATGCTTTCAATCACAGCTCTAGTGGGGAGAAATCAGATCCCTGCAGAGAACATGTGGACCTCAAAATCCACACTCGCACACTCATTCGCATGTTGCACACAAAGACTAAAACACTTACAGATATGGGGCAAGAGTGCAGCGAATGCATTCATCCACGGTTTAACCATTAACTGATTTTTATTAGGCTGGAATGCAACTTTTAGAATGACTCACTACTTTTTTTTTTTTTTTTGCAGCATTGACGAGAAAGTCAGCTGAATATACTAATAGAGCAAAAGGACTAAAAGAAGTAGAGCAGTTAGGAGTTGGCACGAAAGGAGATGAAAAGAGAAGCAGAGGAAGACCTAATTAAACAGAGGAAGGATTGATACAGAGGAGTGGGAGGAGAGTGAGGGCAAGATGACTTAACAGGGATACACGAATACTCCACCCTCAGTCTCCGACACATATACAAAAGGCACTTTCCCAGTGAGGTAAATCCCCCAGCATTCCCCCCGTATGCGCTGTCACATCCCTCCCTCCCCTGCAACTGGTGTAAGTGTGTGTCTGTGTGTGTCACTGCTTAACTCTGACATTCCAATGTAGAGTGGAGAGACGGTGAGTTCGTCTGCAGAGAGCAAAGGGACCCAACCACATTTACAACCCACAACTTCAATAAGACAAGAAGAAGAAGTGGAAAATACTTCATTGTGGTCTCACTTTTGGAAAACCTGAATGCACTAAAGCTGGAAAGCCTTAACAAGACTTCCTTATTCTTGACAAGGGATTTCAAGAAAAGCATCCTTTCGTATCCTTTTGCAGTTTCCTCTTTCTGCTTCTTTCCATCTCTCTCCCGGGGGGCTGACTCCAAATTTTGGATTGCTGCAGAAAGTTGGGAAATACTAAAACAGGACGAGGTCATAGAGTTGCAGTAACAGCACTTAAAGGGGTGAGTGAATTAAATGCATGCTTTTTCTTGCAGGTTGAGTCAGTTTCTTTGCCGTAACAGAACAAAAGCATATCCTTACCTGTTGGCATTAGTTGTATTTATTGTTATAACTTGTCAGAGTTGACAGACATTGCGTTTTCTTTCATTTTTGACTTCAAAGTGTGTGTTTTTAGTGTTAATGGTGTATCAAAGTGGAGTGTGTTACCCAGTTTGTCTCTAGGGAGTTTCTTGCTCTTCTGACCTCCTGCAGTTCACTTATGTATCCGGGGAGGAAAAAAAAGAGCTATAAGTAACGAACAGTGGTGATTATCTGGAGCTAAATGGATGAGGTAAAGGCAAGGGGTGAATCTGAGGACGGACTTCTGGTTTTAACATCAGTCGCTGGGATTTGAGCCAGTGCTGCGCATATGCTCCAGCACACATTATCTTCAATTGTTTTAGGAACATCAATGCATGCAGGTGTAAAGCACAAGCGCCAAGTCCTTAATAATGATCCTCCTCATTCTCTCACTCACACCCAAAAGGCAATATACATTTATTTATCACAGTCATTTTGTTATGTTTGCTCTTGGCAGTCTCCTTTAGTGATTCCCAGTGCTGTAATCCATAAATATCATAGTTACAGTACCAAGGAGGCATCCTCCCTAATTTTTTATGCATTTATCTTTCAGTTTTGGAGTTTCTTGTATTTCATTGCTCATTTTTACAGCACATCTGTTCCTGTAATCATGAATTATGTCTGTACAAATGGGATGCAACAGCTAAGGAATTTATTTTAAGGGAAGTAATCTTGTTTCTGTGTTTAACATGTGGCCGAATAAACCTACGCTTCATCCTGTTTAAACATAGTTGAAATTGGTGCTTCTGTGAAACTGGTACCTAAAAGCAGGACAGAGGAAATGTTATGAAGCAAGTTTGGAAGCACTTTGGGTCTGTTTTAAGAATATGTACTTACTGAGATAAAAAGAGAAACTATTTTTCAGATAAAACACGTTTTTATTTGATGCACACAGACAAAAATCTGCATGTAACATGGTAAAAAGGACACGAAACTTACATGTTACTTTTTTTTGGAATATCTGTTTATTCTCTCACAGGTACGTTTTGAGAATTGAAGTAAATATGCAAGACAGAATGTTTAACAAAAATGACCACTGTTGCAAAATCACTTGCGATTTATGTGTTTAAATGGGCAGGTTCTGCATGTAATGCCAGTGGACACAATGGGTTACACACGAAACCTCGAATGAGACTGCCAATTCATGAAAAACCCACATGTCTGGATTAGAAAATGGCTGGGATTGTGAAATTTAACACTGTCTTTAATTATAGTGATATATAAGACCATTCACAGCAGTGATTTCCAGCTCAATTACACTGACACCAAGGTAGTTTTTCATGTCCCGTCATGTAACCTATTGCTGGCCCCAATATTTTATTAAAAATGCATTAATTTTGGGATGGCTCAGAGCAAGAGTATAATTTTTTTTTTGCATTATTTGAGGTCATCATCAGGTACATCCTGGGAGGAAATATATCTAAATTTCTCTTTTATTATTGGGTCTAAAAAAGCTGGCAATTATTATTAATCCTTTATTTAACCAGGAAGTCTCTTGAGATTAAAAATCTCTTTTTCAAGGGAGACCTGGCCAAGATAGCATGCCATTACAAAGAGTATAAAGTGAGCACATTATAAAAACATTAAAAGCATTTTATAAAACATTAAAACAATGTACCAGATACCAAAATAAACTCAGTTTTGTAGAAGCATCTAAATGTAACCCTAAGTCTAACCCTTATCTAAGTCACTGATGTTAAACGTGATGCTATTGTGCAGTTTACACCTGTGAGCTTCCTGGAGCTGATGATTATTATAGCTAGAGGCTGAAGTGCACTGTGAGAGATAGCTTTGGTCTTGCTAAAATTACTCCTTATTCAATAGCGCAAAATAATGATCAAGATTTACTTCAGTATCCGAACGTTCCCCAATCGACTGGTTAGATAAAAATGTTGCTATTGCATTTTTTTTTTTTAAACAAATTATTTATATGAACAGTATAATCTCTAATATTCCATGTTTATTCATGTGTACATTAATGTTATAAAAATTAAACTTTTCACAATGTTTTTTTCATGTCTCCCAAAAATCGAATGAATGTAACTGCATCTGTGCGTATGTAACACAGTCCTCATCACTTTAAAACAACTTGACAGAATGTCTTGAAATTTGACCAAAATGTTCACTCCGAGTCTGACAAAAGTGTGATGGATAAAGGTCAAAGGTCAGTGTCACTGTGATCTTATATCTGCTCAGGAATGCATTCCTCAAATGTGGCACAAACACTCACTTAAACTCAAGGATAAACTGATAAACACTCTTGTGGCAAAAGATCAGGGTTGCTGTGACCTCACCACACACGTCTTGGGCAAACCCAAGATTTGGGATTATGATACAGGGACCACACAACATTTCAGGCTGGTTGGTATCAACATTGGTTTTTGGGATATTGGGACTTTGAAAATTAGGTGTGATGTTGATTTTACTTAAAAAAACAAGTGTCAGAAAAAATGCTATTTATAATAAATCTTTATTTTTGAGCTCCTCGTGATAATTGCATGACGTTTTCAGGAATTGTTCTATGGTACAAGATGTCATTAACTTCCACAGAAGAAAATTCACTGTTGCATATTTGCCAAATTGTAGCGTTTTGAAAACTGAAAAAAAAAAACCAAACCTCATTTGTCTTTTACAGCACTTTTATTTCAGGGTATTTCCACACCAGATCTCGCAGTTTTGGCATTTATTTCTCATGTCGTAGTACTGTTGGAATGACTAAGTATTTTCTGGTCTGTCGGGTATTAAAAAATCATATGCACGAGTCTGCATTAAAGGGTATCTGTAGTAAAGTTTCATCACTAGCTATTTCAGAAGCTCTGTCTGGTAACGTACATCATAGCCCGTTGCTTCATCAGTCGGACATGTTGGCTCCTTCATGGGCTGTTCCACCACCTGTAGTGAGGCAGTAACATATTGTCTGATTACCTGGGTCATGATGGGCTGGTCTCTGACTCCATGCAGCACACACCCATCTAAGATGACAGTATTGTTCAGTCACATCTCTAGGACAATGGCAGAGTGCAAAACTTACAGCTGCACAAACAAGTGGGAACTCATGCTTTCCACTCAGTCGTGCTCACTCACTTTCCTCAAGTTACTGAGATATTTTGATCATTGGAAACATTTTGATTTTTTTTTTTTTTAATTATTATTGGTGATTTCTAACTTTTTCGACTTCCTAAAATAAAACTTACGACCTTAATAATGTATGTATCATGTAATGTAATTTTCTGTGATTTGGAATTCTACATTTTCATTTTATTTATACCAAACGGCAGTTTTCCTCATTACTTGATCTATTTTCGAGTCAAAATGTCCCATTAGATTGATTTATTGATTGCCATTCCAACATTTATGTCAATATAAAGTAGCTCCTTATTTTGGATAATCCCTTATGGTCCAACTAAAGCAAAAATGACTTTAAAAGTAAAAATGTGGGTGATTTAGCAACACTAATCTGTCAAATTGACCATAAAATGTCCCGTCAGAGAGATTTTGAATACCATGTTTTGATCCTTTCATAAAATTGTTTTTCCCTGTAGACCCTGGCTCCAGTAAAGATGGCTGACGTGGTGCAGCCTGACCCCAACAGCCTGCAGATACCCAGTAAGATGCACAAATGAGTACACGCATACTTGAATATTGTACGGCAAGATGGTCAGAATGACTCATTCCTCTTCCGTTATCTTCCACCCTTGGACACTCTCTTCCATGTCCTTCTCCCACTTGGGAATGTTGCACAATTTAGATTTCAGTGGCATTCCAGTCATTCCTACCAAACATGAATATTAAATCTCACATCTACAGAGCTGTAAGTCAAGTGTGTGTACACCGTGAGAGTGTAGCTCACTTGAGAAGTAAAGTGTTCCCTGTAAATGTTTTGTGTCAGTAAGTAATGACAGACAAATACTGCCTCTTTCCTTGAGATAAGAGGCTTTTCTTGGACCTGCTTATCACTTCATGCACATTTTTTGGCTATTGTGTTCATTTTCCAGTGATGTAGTGCTTTCCCAACGCTGAGAACACATTAATAATTAGATTGTGTAAAGGTTAGCCATCATTGTTTGCTTATACACACTGATCTTCTCCTCTCTGCTCTTGTTTTCTCTCCTAGCTGATAATTTATCCGTCCCATCGTCGCCTGCCACAGCCAGAAATGACTGCAGCATCACACCCCTCACGCCCTCGCCCTCGCCGGTAACCATGCACGCACACAAACACCGCAGGCCCTCCTACACACCCTTTCCCCTTTCTACTTATTTTTCTTTCTATAGCACTCCTAAAGTGGACCTGTAAACCCACATCCACTACACTGTGTTATTAGTGGTTTATAATAACACTCACAGTGTCAAGTGAAGAGTTGATTTAAAGCGGCACCCAATAAAAAATACAACCTGTGGTGTAGAAACGCATGTATATTGGCACTGTTAGAAAATGGAAACAGGAAAAATAGTAAAACCAGTTCGTTACATGTTCTATATAAGACAGCGGTTGAAGAAAACGAAAGGCTGCAGCTCCACAGCTTTGTAGAGAGTCACACATTAAATAGTTTATGAGTTGAAGGAGCGTTATTATGTGTAAAACACACTCACAAAGAGTCTTGTGAAGGTTCTTTTTGGAATGTACTGTGACAGGTTACTGCTAGTCATTCTGTTATTTGTAATGTGGGTCATTTATTTACCTAACCTGTAACTCAGGGGTGTCAAACTCATGTTAGTTCAAGGGCCACGTTCAGACAAATTTAATCTGAAGTGGGCCGAACCAGTAAAATAATAACATAATAATATACAAATAATGTCCACTCGAACCTTTTCTCTACGTTTTAGAGCGAAAAAAGTACATTTACATGATGAAAATTTTGACATCTACGAATGATCCTTTCAAATAATGTGAATAACATGAACAAACTGAAAAAAATAAGTGTCATTTTAACAATATTACGTCTCAGTTTATCATTTACACATGTACATTACAACTTATAGATCACAGTGGATCTACAAACACACAAAACATTTAATAACAGGCAGAACTTGTTAAAATTGTACTTCATTTAAGACATTTCAGGTTCTTCATATTTGTTCAGGTTATTCACTTTTTTGCTAAATCATACTTTGTTTTAGTGTAAATACATGAAACTGTTTACATTTACAAAAGAGAAAAATTTGGAGTTGTCATTATTTACATGTTATTCTCTTAGTATTTTACTGGTCCTGCCCACTGGAGATTGAATTGGTCTGAATGTGGAACCTGAACTAACATTGATTGTAAGATTGTTAATATCTTAGTGTAATTCTTGAATTTCACAAATTTATCCTAATGGCCGAACTGGACCCTTTGGCGGGCCAGATTTGGCCCCCGGGCCTTGTGTTTGACACCTGTGCTGTAACTAATACAGACTCTGTTACCTCTTGAGTTCTTTGTTAAAACTGATAAATAAAAGTAAGTCAAAACGCAATCTGATCTATGGGGTAAGGTTACTGTCGTGTGCGTAAGATAAAAATGCATTCATGTCAGTCTATATTTGTGGAAAAAATAAATATTTACATTTACATTTATGCATTTGGCAGACGCTTTTTTCCAAAGGGAAGAACAACAGTTAAGTTCTCTCTTTCTTTCACTCTCTCTCTTTCTTTCACTTGCTCCATCTCAAAATTAAAAGCACAATGAACTACAAAATAAATAAATAAATATTCTAATATAATATTAATTTTTGATATATAAAAAATACATATTTGTACTCTCCGTCAGAATATGAATGAATACATTTTGACAACAAGAATTAGAAACAGAAAATGCCACTTTATGATTGTGCTTTCTCCAGTACAAATATGAATTCACCAATCAAATGTCACTATTTCACAGGCATTATTTATTGAGCAGAGGATACACTGATTTCACAGACAGTGCATGTGTTCAGGTTCCTTCTCCGTGGTCAGAACAATGTACAAATGGTTTGATTTGACCTGATTTTGTTCTCTGGCCTTGATCTTGCCACAGACAGGAAACCTAAACTCAACTCATGCATCATCTGTGGAATTGATGTATCGTCTGCTCGATAAATAACGCCTATGAAGTGGTGGCGTATTTTTCACAGTAGAGTCATGTGGGTGAATTTGTATCAGTGATGGAGGAAGCGCGATCGTAAAATTTGTAATTCTTGAAGTCAAAACGTTTTCATTCGTTTTATGACAGATAAAATACACACAATATATTTTAGGTATGATTGAAGTCATTCAAGAGTTTACAAATATTTATTTATATTATTTTTGCACAACTATAGGCTAGTATCCACACATATTGTCTTATACACACAAATATTTTGACAGCTTCCTTACCCCGTACTGATCTGTCTGATTTCATTGTTGAATTTTCATGTAAGGCAAAAAAAAATGTGATCATGATAAAAAAAAAAAAAATTATGCAAAATTATCCAATTAATTTGTAAATTTCTGCGTATGTAAATCTAATATCTTAGGAGTAAATCTAATATGTTAAGAGACAATAGTTGTAGTGAATAGGTTTGTATTTTTAATGTCATGACAATATTTTGTATAAAAATGCAAATTAGTTTAAAAAAAATGTATAGGGTAATTTGTAATGTAATTTTCTTTGTGTTAAATAGGACATTAGTGTTAAAAATGTGTAATTTCCATAACTGTTCCTGAAGCCATGGCCATATTGTATCTTAGTAACTCTCTAACGCTGCTACTCACACATCTCTGTCTCTGTTTCTGTTTGATTCTCAGAGGGTGGAGGTCAGACCCAGGATGGCCTGTCCGTTCTCCGTTGTCGTGGCGATAGACTTTGGGACGACCTCCAGTGGCTACGCTTTTAGTTTCACACAAGACTCAGAAGCTATACACATGATGAAGTATTAGACTAAATCTGTTCCTTTTCATTATGTTCTTTTGTGTCTGTATAATCTTCCTTCACTGAGATTTTTTTCCTGCAATCCATGCAGGCGGTGGGAGGGTGGAGATCCCGGAGTGGCCAATCAAAAGAGCCCGACATGTCTCCTGCTGACTCCAGATTTAAGGTTCCACAGTTTTGGTTTTGCCGCCCGGGACTTCTATCACGACCTGGACCCAGAGGAGGCCCGGCACTGGCTCTACTTCGATAAGTTCAAGATGAAGATCCACAGCACGAGTGTAAGAGATGTACTGACAGACATCCACCTCTGATCAGATCAGCGGACACATGTTAATGCCAGATGTGAACAGCAGAGAAATGAGGAAAACTAGATGCAGAAGGATTAAAAGAGTTTAGCGAATATATCCAGTATGAAAAGGGTACAGCGCATGAATCCACATTTTTTTTGTGAGTCATACAGAGCTTAACAAATGTATTCTTCCAGCTCCACCAGTATAAGGTGTTTTCCACTGCTGGCATAATTGAACAGTATTTCTGTTTACCTAAATATCTGTTTATGTTTCTGTAATAGTTAATCCACCAGTATATGACAGATTTTTTTATCCAAACCATGTTTTTAATTCTAAAGTAGAACTATTGTTGCTATCCATAAATTTTCAAGTTTAATGTTTTCCAAAAATGCAAAGGGAAATGCAGCAGCAAATGGCTATTTTTTATGAAGTTGTACAATTCCAGTTATTATCTTACATTCCTGTGTAAAAATACATAAAAACAATGGCAGCAAGAATGTAAACTGTTATCTGCACCACAAAATATGGACATTTATGGTTATTATTTGTCAACAAGGGCTATTTTGTTATTCCAATTGGTCATTTTCTTAATGAATAACAATGAAATTGTTAATTTGAAAAAGGTTTTTGAAGTTATTTTTGTTTTTTTGTTTTCATTGGAGGTGGTCTAATAAATTTGTTAAGCAGATTGTTAAGATTCTTGCCTTGAAATAACAAAAACCAAAAGGCCTGTATCTTATTAAATGTATCTATTAGTAGTTAAATTCAATGTAATGATTTCATTTGGTCGCCTGTCAGTGGTGTCACATCCCTTTAATAATGTTATATTAAAAATGTTTTGCTTTCATTTGAATGAAATTACTTCATATACATTACTTAATTACATAATTGACATAACTGAAAAATCACAGAAGTTCAAATGTTGAAATGGCAAGAATTAATCTAAATTAAACTGGGTATCCATCCATTTTGCTCTGCTTATCCATAACCTGGGGCTGAATAATTTACATTCATTATTGCAATTTCATTATAAATAAATAATAAATAAATACTTTACCTCATCTGTAAACATGACTTTTGCCTGAGCAAGACACATTTTCTTCTATAATAGTGGTAACAACAATAACTCGTATGATCCTATACTACTTCACAACTCCATCTGGACTGTGTTTTTTATTAAGGTTCAAGGTTCCGTTTATTTTCATTACATGTATATACATGAAACAAAATCAGCACTCAAGAACAGCAATGTACATCATAAAAATTCTTTAAAAAATTAGTCCTATGTTAAAACAATAACAGTAAGACCTAATGATAAATAATGAATATATAATGGATAAATAATGCAGTGCAAGATTAAAATGAACTATGTTAAAATAGGATAAGAACATCAGTGTTTCCAGTTAGCAGCAGGATATCATTGGTATATTGGCAGGATATTATTGGTTTTATCGAGAAAAATCATATCTTAACAGTGTTGTGTTTAATTCATATCCTGACATTGTTAAAGATTTTATTTTTGAGATGTTGTTTTGGGTCTTTGAGCTAAACTTAGCAGCTGCAACAAAGTCAATAACTTGTCCAACTATTACTTCTTGTGGCTGATATTTGCTGTAGGACCTCACCATGGAGACGGAGCTGGAGGCGGTGAACGGTCGGAGGGTCAGGGCCATCGAGGTGTTTGCTCACGCCCTGCGATTCTTCAGGGAACATGCTCTAAAGGTGCAGGAAACCAGCCTCATGAACGCAAGGAAACACATTTACTCTAAAAACCAAGGGGCAGATGTTACTTAAAACCAACACTGAGAATAGTAAAGTACTTAGTTTTTTATCTTTTTTTTTGTTTGTTTGTTTGATTGTTTATTTTATTTCATTATTATTATTATTCCCCTGTGTTTTTTATGATGTTTGTGTGTGATATAAACTAAACAAAACTAAACTCAAAACTTAATAATTCAGTTTCATTTTGCAATGATAGATTTATTTAGTGATTTGAGTACTTACTCTTTTTTTATATATATATATTTGTGTAGTTAATTCTTAAACTACAAACTGCTCATTTTTAGATCATCAAAGTAATGGAATGAGTTTTTATTTTTGATTTGTTATTGTTTCATTGGAATTGATCTTTTAGTCCAGTTCCAACCCCTTATTCTTTCTGTGTTTATTCTAAGCTCCCTCTGCTCACTGGAGGAACAAAATCACCTCAATCTTAATACTTGACATACTTCAAATTGTGTCAAAATGTTTGCCACCATATATGACACATGACATCATATGTACACTGACCAAGTGATCTATTTTTGCACAGTTTGTCTTTGTTTTTAACCAAACCACATTTATTCCTCAGGTTGCTTTGCAGTGGTTAACCTTCAGTGTAAAGGTTCTGTTCATGAAGTCCATCAGTAGATTTTTCTGATTTTGTCTGTTTATTTGCTGCAGGAGGTGAAGGACCAGTCATCATCAGTTCTGGAAGGAGAGGAGATCAGATGGGTGATCACCGTCCCTGCTGTGTGGAGACAACCTGCCAAACAGTTCATGAGAGAAGCCGCATATCTGGTACGAAATCACAAAACGATACAGAAACAACGGAGGAGGAAATATTCAGATCCTTTATTTTGGTAAAAGTACCAACTATGCAAACATACAACACTGCAAGTAAAAGACATGCATGAAAAATTCTAGTTAACTCTCCTTAAAAGTGTCCGCTTCATACCTTTGACTCATCATATTGGCGGTTGGCCACCTTGTAACTTTTGTAGACACTTCGAACTCCAATATTTATTAAAATGTGCTCAATACCAGTAAATTTCCAATAACTTTATTTCTTTTACCAATATATCATCTCAAACCCTGATCACATATTAGTTGGAATCATCTGTTCTGGTACAAATGGTGTGACACAACCCAGAATTTATTTGGTTTTCCTTTTAATCTCTCCCAAAAAACGTGAAACTCAGGACAATCCCAAAACCTCTGAGACAAATCCTCTATTTGCACACATCCTCGCCAACAAAAAGGATTACATTTATTGTCGTAATTGGCTATTACTTCTGTCTTCAACTTCCAACTAAATTCTTTCCGTTTTGGGCCACATTTGCAGTTTGGACTACTTCATACCCTGTTTTTTACTCTGGAATACCAGATAAATCTTCGAACTCATCATATGATTGGTGAGAAATGAAATGAAATTGTAAAGTATTGGATGATTTGAACATTCACTGAAATAAAAAACAAGTGACAGGTTTAAAAATAGTGTGAAATAGCTATTTGATGGAGCTTTTAAGATCAAATAAACATGAAATGTGAGCTTGGACTCTGAAAGACATTAGGAGACAAAAAGGTTGGAAAATACAGTTTAATCTTTAATATTTTAGACATATAACCAGATCTATCTCCACAATCCAGTAGCTCCATTGTCAGTATTATAGATAGGTCTGGCACCATCTACTATCATTCTGGAACAGGAATAAAAGTTCTCAGGGTTACTTCACTAGTTCTTTGGTAACTCTGAGTGCAGGATGCAGGATATGACCGTGCTTCTGCAAAGTACCATTGCTAGAGAAGTTGTTTTGGTGGAACATGTGTTCATGAGGAAGTGTGTCGTGTTATTGAAGATACTTTCAAACCCGATCATGGAAGAAAAATGACAATCCTGACACTGCTCTGAACTGAACTGCACTCTAAGAAATGAAACATGGATGTTGTTCGCATTAAATAATTATTTTAAGTTAAAATTAATAAATATTGGCATGTTTGACGATTAAATCGCGAGAGTTTCATTACAAAAACATAACAATACTCGGTGTTGGAATTACAAAACTATTCTGAATTGAATCTATGTAATCGAGTTAATTAAATGAATGAAAGCTGTCCCAGTGTGCTTTCTGTACCTTCTTGCACTTTTATTTTGTGAAACTGTTTGAAATATCAGTTTTCCCTTTTGGATAAATACAGTTAATCCATACTGTTATCTGTATAATCCTAGTAACACACTGATGATGAATAATGATAATTGACTGGATGATTAGGATTTTTCTGAATGGCTGTAAATGAACACATTTTTTTCAATTATTTAGTGTTTAGTAGAGTTTTGTTTTTTGGGGTTTTTTTTTTTTACTTTTTCTGCGCTTTTTTGTATTAACTATCTAGATCCCTCCTAAAATGGACTGAAACTGATCAAGCTGGTCTCACTGAACACTTTTGAAGGGATCTTAAATACCAAAGGAGGAGTAGACGTCCGTTTGTAGGTGTAGATGGTTAAAATCTGGTTAAGTGTGCTGCAGACCAGGATGGTCTTGTAAAAGAAATCTTTAATAATTTAACCCCTTAATGCCTGAATGGATTTCAAATTGTAGAGAAAAAAAAATTGGACTTGCATTTTTTTCTTTCAAGTAGTTCGTATTTTGGTTGCATTTTGGAGTGGTGGTGGGGGGTTTGGTGCGAATTCGCGACAGTCGGCGTCAAGGGGTTAAGTCAGGGGTGTCAAACTCATTTTAGTTCAGGGGCCATATTCAACCAAATTTGAACTGAAGTAAAATTATAACATAATAATATATAACTAATGTCAACTCCAAACTTTTCTGTGTGTTTTAGAGTGAAAAAAGTAAAATTATGTCATGAAAACGTTTACATCTACAAACTATGCTTTAAAACAATATGAATAATATGGACAAACTGAAAAAACAAATGGAATTTTAACAATATTCTGCTTCAGTTTATCATTTACACAGGTACATTATAACTTATAGATCACAATGGATCTACAAATACACAAAATATTCAATAACAGATAATAATGTTAAAATTGGACTTCTCTTAAAACATTTCAGGTTGTTTATATTTCTTCAGAGTATTCATGTTTTGCAAAATGATACTATGCTTTGGCGTAAATACATGAAAATGTTTACACAGTTGTGAGTATTTATTGGATATCATGACAGTATTTTACCAATTTGACCCACTTGAAATTGAATTGGTCTGTATATGGCCCCTGAACGAAAATGATTGTAACTATCTTTTATTTCTTTAGTTTAATTTTCGTATTTCACAAAGTCATATCAAGGGCCGGACTGGACCCTTTGGCAGGCTGGATTTGGCCCCCGGGCCATATGTTTGACACTCCTGGGTTAAGTCTTTCCTGGTTAAATAAAATAAATAACATAAACATTCACCGTTATCCCAGCTCAAGTGAAGTATAGATATCTAATAATCAGTTCAAGTACATTATTTGGATAAATGAGTTTAGTTACTTACTAATCTGAACAAATCTACCAGCTCTAATCTCAGTCACGATTATCTAATATCGTTGACTTATGCAACCAGTGGCGCAGACAGAGTCTTTAGATACGCACACATTTTCAGACTGTGTGAGGGTTTGTATGTTTGAGGAAGAACAACAGGCCTGTGGAAACAAAGGCAGTGAATAAGCCGTGAGATAAAGGCCGTCTGATTAATGTTCCCATGGAAGATCACTGAGTGCACACACAGAAACACACAGACGCAGATCACAACGCAGGACTTTTGCCTCGTATTCTTATTTTCCCAGTATATCGACTCATCATAACACACGCCCCTCCTTGATGTACTGTATGTGTTACAATAACTTGTAGGAAGTGTGCGAACATGGGCAGCAATGCAGGGGGTCCAATCACAATACACATCAGTGAGAACGTGTGTGATTTCATGTGCACATACATGTACAGTCCAATCCAGGGGAAAGTTGGAGAAACATAAAACCTTTCATCTTTAATGTCACACGTTCCGCTTTCTCCTTCTGTCTCTGTTTCTAATTTCCATCCACACGCATACATTATCTGCCATCTGACCCATGATGGCATTCGTTCATCCGTGTGCACATACACACTTTCACATGCGTGCTGATCTGAACACGCGCTCCTTGCTTGAGGCCGGCGGGGCGTGTGCACTTCCTGCTGCTGGTGATGTCATGAGGAGTGAACAATGAAGGAGACCGGCGTACAAACACAGGAAGTGGAGTCCAGACCCCCGCCCTGCGCACTCACGTAGACCGACACACACTGTTTCAAACACAACTTTAACGCACAGACACAGAACTCCACACAGTGTGTCAGATGTGAACTTGTGTCCGTTTCTCTCCCGCCTCCACTTTTCACCCTGTTTCTATTCCTCCCTATGTTGATACTGTGTGCATGATGTGCTGCTCTTTGACTGTTTCTTTATTTTTTTCTCATCTACATCATTTGACTCAACCTGTGAAACGATCACATACACATGTATCCTCATCGTACTTCAGCATCTGTAGTTTACCTATACGTTTTTATTGTTCTGACAAGTTTTTATTGTTACTCCCTTCATTATAACACAAATATCTGCAGTTTCTGTATGTACGTCTTCAAAACAGGCTTGTATAAATCCATCTGAGGGAAACTGTGGGTTGATTTAATTTCGTATCGCATCACACACTCCTAAGTCAACCTAAGTCAATAGAGCAACAAGCAACAAGATTCTGTTTTGTTCGTGTCAGAAGACAGAAATAGAATTAAAAAACAAAATACTGAGCAAGACTGAGAACTGATTTACACAACAAAATTATGTTACTTGTTTTCAGTGTTTGTTTTTTTAATTTTGCATGATGTAAGACTGGTTTAATAGTTTAATAGTATCATTATATTAATGTGATATGATATTCAGTGAGTTTTTGCAGATAAAGCTGGTAGAAAATGTATCTCATCTCACAACTTTTTACTTTGAAAGCAGTAAGGAATCCGTGCTTCTTATTTTACCAGTCATTTTTTTCAAATAAGTATCTGTATGTCACTTAAGTAAAGAATGTGTGGGCCAATTCTTTTTTTGCAAAAACAGAAAATAATTGGATTTAATTTTGAGTCTTGGCTGTCTAAATGTAATGTAATTTACAAAATTTTTCAATTTGTAAAATATACAGTAAGTCCTTTACACCAGATTCTCCAACAGACAAGGCTATATATAAATTATTAATATATTACATTTATAGATATATAAAATTAGAATTTAAATATTCACTTTTTTTCTACTTCTACTTTTATACTTAGCTTAAAACTCTTGTAGCATTCAGTGTGGACGACAAAGTAAGATTTTCATTGAAACCTGTTTCTTTCCTGTACACATGACAATAAACGCTTTGAATCTTGAATGAATTCCATAACTTCACAAAAATCAGTTTTATAATATTATAAAATAATAACCATATTTTATAGTATTTATTTTTAAGCCTTGACTACATTGTTGGCAGTTTAGTCCAGTCAGAATATGAGTTTAGTGTGAAAGATTCTAAGAAACTCCCTTTTAAAACATACCTCTAATTCCAGAAAACTTATCTATGTAATAATTTATTAAAGGGCATGTTAACCCTGAACACTATCAACACACATTCAAGTGAACTGTGGTATGATGTTGGTTTGATAAAAACTGCAGGAGCTGAAATCAAGGTGAACTACACCTTCCTTCTCGGTATCCTGTAAGTCCAAATGAAAAAACTAAATATAAATGAAAAAACTAAATATAACTACAGACGTCTTTTCACATTGTTACATTTGCAAGCTCCCATGTTGAGACGTAGTGTATAGCAGAAGAGCATGTTTTTGAGTCGAGTACATTAACCCTTTCATGCATGAATTATGAGAACCTTAATCAAGAGTGTTTTTATTCCTCTTCATGCATGAAAAAACAATGTGATTGACATTTTCTTTTTTTTCTTTGTTAACCTACTTTTTGTGGAGTTACAAAAATATCCACTCAGCTGGACACCATGTGTTTGATTTTTAAAGCAAAGCATTTATTGCCATACTGCATGAAAACTATGAAATAAAAAATTTTTTAATGCTGCTAATCTGATATTTTCTCACATTTTAACACAACATAATACTAGTTATTGCTCACTCAGATAATATGCCAAAAAAAAAAGACTTTCTGTTTAAAAATAAATAAATAAATTAGTCTTATAACAATCAACAATTGATTTATACTCAAATATGTTAGTACAGATCAAGTTTATCAAGAACAGGTATGAATTGCAATGTGTGGGATGGTGCATAAGTGTCCACTGTGTTGGCTGATATACAAGTAAAGCAACAAAACACATGAATATACAAGAGAACAGTTGTAGAATAGCTGTCCACTGTCGTGACCAGTATGTATGAAAGGGTTTATACAGTATGTCAAAGTGAAAAACTATTTTCTTGTCATTTAGGGTATGTTGCTCCAAAATGAATGGTTTGCTAAATATTATTAAAGTAATATATAGTATGTGAGATATATAAAATTATGTCCACTGACAGACAAAATGATGATTAAAAAGTGATTCATTTTTATTGTTTCATTACTATGGGACCTGTCAGTGGATGTGATATAGTAGGCAGTAAGTAAACAAGTAGACCTCAAAGATGATGTGTTAGAAGCAGCAAAATCATCAAGAATAAGGATCTGAGCCACTTTGACCAGGGGGAAATTATGATGGGTCATCTCCAGATCTTGTTGTTCAAATGGTTATTACCTACCAAAATGATCTAAAGAAACACCGGATCTCAACCAACTGTGCATCTATGGGAGTAGAACATTATTACCACCTGTTTAATACTATGTAAATGTCCTTCCTTTGTCCATTTTTGGTCGGTTCTAACCACTGCAGACCAGGAACATCCAACAGGACCTTCAGTTGTGGAGATGCCCTGACCCAGTCATCACTGTCACAATATGGACCTGGTCTAAGTCCCTCAGTTTCGTATGTTGATCACTTTGCTGCTTCCAACGCATTAGCTTCAAGGACTAAAGGTTCACTTGCTGTTGAATATGTCCAACCTAGTGAAAGGTACCACTGGAATGAGATTGTAATAATCAGGATTAGAACCCAAATGCAAGACCAAATACAGAATAAAAGTCACAATGACTTATTGTACAGAAGTACAATTAAACAGTTCAAAAGTCCAAAAACACAACAGAGACTAAGCAGAACCCTCTTGAGTACTGTACCAGTGGTACAGGACTGGGAGTCCAAGGCATCCGGAATCCAATGGGGCAGGTGTGGAGGGTAATCAGGGACAGTGCGGGGGTTCAAGCACCATAAGGTCCAATGTAGAGTAGGCTGGAGATGTACCGGGGCTGAAGGGCAGGTCGGGTACTGGGGATGGCACAGGGTCGAGGTCCAAACAAAGGCAGGTCGAATCCATAGGAGTCACGTAGCAGAACTTGGTCAGACGGAACAGCAGGTCAGAATACAAGAGACGGACAAACAACAGGTCAGGATGGTACCGGGTCAACACAGCTCAGAAAGAAGTGAGCGCTGGAAAGTCATGTGACGCAATGAACAATCTGGCAAAGAGCAAGCATAGAAGAGCTGGTTCAATAGGCCACACCTGACGAGCCACACCAGGTGTGTAGACTTAGACTGATTACAGAAAGCGGGAACGGTAATTGGTGGGTGAATAGTCAGAAAGGAAAAGAGAGCAGAGTAGAGACATGACAGAAATAATCAATATTATACCCATAGATCCAATCAGTGGTCATAATGTTGTGGCTGCTTGCTGTATAAAGGCTGTATTAGAAGCATTTTGAACCCACTATGAGGTACTGGAAAATGTATCTTATGTCTCTGCAGGCCGGTTTAGTGTCACCTGACTGTCCTGAGCAGCTCCTCATCGCTCTGGAACCAGAGGCTGCGTCCATTTACTGCCGTAAGCTCCGCCTACACCAAGTGATCGACCTGAGCCTGCAGCCTCTCACGAACGGCTTGGATCTGGACGGGTCCCGCCCCTTCGACTCCAGCTTCAGACAAGGTAAAAACACAGAGAAATGACGGATTTCCATCGGGGGGGAAGGGTCTGTTTCTGTTAGTCTGGTTACAGGCTTTGTCATTAGCATAGGCATGAAACCACACTGTGTTCCTGGAAATGCTGTTGTTTGATTTCATTTGGGAATTGTGGGTTTGAAATCTGTGTTATAAACAAGACAGAGCAAGGAAAAAGAAAGAGAAAAAAAACATAGAGAGCACTGAGGGTACAGATCTGACTTAAGATGCAGTTTGTGGTTTTGCCTCAGATGACTTTGCAGTTGTGTTTGTATGTGAGAGGTCAGGCATACACACATATGATTTTAGAGTGTTGTAGATCAGGCAGAAGATGGTGAAAGAGGAGAAGAGTGGAGCTGAAACAGACCACAGGATTCACACAAAGTTAAAGAAACAGAACCAAACCTGACCCTGCATTCAAATCCTGCAAAATCCTACCCAGATTCAGATTCAGACAACTTTATTTTTCCCCGAGGGGCAATTCAGTTTCTAATTACAACTGACCAACGTTACATTTAACCAACAGGACATACATTGGGGTACAGATACACTTGTACTGATGGATTGCAGTTTAATGCACTCTGTGTTCACAGTGTGGGGGGAAAAGGAAACAATAGGGCTCGAGGTGAGAAAAAAAGGCAATTTCCAACCTATAGTTAACACTACAGCTTGGAATTGTGGGGGAAAAGCCTGTGCATAAGTCCAAAAAAACCCCCGACAACAATTAAACACGAGACCAGAAGCCCATGTCAAAAGATGCTCTACAACTAAGTTTACATTATATATAAGAAAAGTCATTATTTAGATCGTACCGACTGTGCCTCTTCAGGAAGAGAAGATGTTTCAGTAGGACAAACAGAAAACAGAAAGATATCCATGTAAAAATGAAATGGAAGCGGGCTTGGTAAGTTTTTATGTTTTGTGGATAAAAACACTGTTACCTGGTTTCACACTTTTTTTACTCTCACACTTTAACATGTTATAAAAGTGTTAACTAGTGCATTCATAGGTAGGAGGAAGAGTAAAGTTTTCATGTGTCTACACCTTCCATATTCAATAGAGACCTAAGGAGAATTCGGAAAATCATGATAATGGGTGGAACAGTAACATAAAAAAGACAGTTCCTTAGTGCATCCAAGGGAAATTTATTTATATAGCACAATTCATACACAGGGCAATTCACAGTGCTTTACAAAAATGGAAAAGAGACAGGTTAAAAACACACAATT
>JAQQZY010000011.1:12075365-12119537 GCA_030068375.1 Ostorhinchus rueppellii
GGGTTGTGTTGTAAGGTGTCTTCTGATGTTGCGTGACTTTTGTGGTAAGATTTGGAGCATGTTAAGATGTTAAAAACTCAACTTAAAAACCTGCCCCAATGGGTTAGCTATGAGCGCTAACTTTACTGTAAAAAATCTCGATGTAGGATACACTGAAACTTGTCGCGTCTTTGGTACAGGCGTTTCTCGGGTAGCTCGAGCAATAGAAAGCATGTTGAAAATGATCGAAGTTGCCCTTTAAGGTTACTTTGGCTCCAATATAGCTGTTTCAGTGTGCTTGTGTAATATCCTTCCTCAAACAGTATCTTAAATAAAAACAACATTGAAATGAGAAAAGGATATACATTCATTTACTTATCAGGGTTCTCCCCAGATGATTGAACAGCGGCGCTGCGCCAATGTACTGCTAGCTCAGCGCCACTATACTCATTTTCAAATTTAGGGCATTTTTTTTTCTATTTTCCCCCGTAATTTTGCTTAAAATCTACTGAAATCCGCCAGGTTAGCAGGTACGCGCCCTATTTTTCAGCGCCATGATGTTTTTCCTTTAAAATATCACATGCTTGCGGCTATCCTGAGGTTTTCGCGCGAGACTTTCTTCCCATTGGTTGAACATGATGTAATGCATTAAATCAAGCACTCTTATTGGTTGGGATCTGACCACACGTAAACTCACTTCCTGTTTACATCTAGACACGAGCCATGACAAAATGCAGGTGTTATATGAAACCTGATGATCAGAGAACGATCTCTGCATTTTTTTTGTTGCATCCTTGGTGATGACCACAGCCAGTGTAGCCGAGGAGGAGCAGCCAGAAAAACATAACATGTGCCCCCCCGGACTGTCGTGCCAGGATACTATAAATTTCTGGGGAGCACCCTGCTTATTTATAATCTTTCACTTCATTTTGATAATCTATTATCAAATTTAAGGGGGAAAAAGCAAAATTCACTAATTCCTGGTTCTGAAATTTGACTATTTTTCTAGTTTCTTTATTCTTCTTTGACTGTAACAGTGTTGTGGACCAAAGATGACATTTGGAAAAGTCATGTGGGTTTGTGAAAAAGATTAACATTTTTTTGTCATCTTGTAGCTCACTCAAGAATGAAAACAATGAGTTATAGCCTTTGGTTTCTTTGATGACTAATAACTGGTATTGCATCATCAGCCCTGAAATTAACCTGATTGGCTGATCCCGAGTTAAAGGCACCACCTTCTCCAGCCTTTTACATCAAAATTAGTCACAACAGTTGTTCAGCATGATAATAAACCTACATGAAACTGACATTACAGCAGCCTTTTAATGACTACATGGTGCCTGGCTGTCCTAACTGGTTTGGAGGGTTTTTGTTTGTTTGTTTGGTTTTTTTTTTTTTTTAGAAGTACACGACTACAATTAACACGAGGTCAATGTTAATAGATTCTAGTTGTTTAAGTCAGTCAAAATTTTCATACCACACAGAGGGGGCATACTCTTTATCAAAGATCACTGTGTAAAAGTGCATTCTCAGTCATTATTAATGTTGTTGTTGTTGTTGTTGTTGTTGTTGTTGTTGTTATTGAACCGCAACAAACATAAACAGTGAATAATAGTTCCTGGCCCTTCAAGAGCTGACCTTACACTGTAGGGAAAACAATGCACACCATAATTTAATATGGGGGAAAATGGTATCTGGTAGTGTACAAGTGTTAAGACCTCTAGTTTAACCTCATAAATTACATTTTAGCTCCTTACACTTAATGCAATTAGGTTTGATTTCATTTTCCCCTGAGGGTTTGAATTGTCTGTCTCTATTTATTACTGTCCTTTCCTTGAATAAATACTTTAGGTGTGGTGCATTAATATGTTCCTTCTGTCTCCAGTGTTCTGCTGAGAAATTTTTCTGAAGTTACGAACTGAAGTGAGGAAGGGGCCGGAGTACAAATGAGAGTGAACCATGGGATTACATTTAATTGTTAGCAGGAGGTTCTGATGTGGTTTTGAAACACAGTGCAATCTACATAAATGGCATAAAATGGCTTACAATGAGCCACTGTATTTTGTTGACAGAATAGTTGCCAAATTATAATTGTGTATAATTGTGGTAATGGGGGGTCCTGTGTGGTTTTACCCTATATTTCAGTTATGAAAAGAAAATATAAAAAAGGTTATTGCAGCTTTTATCAGCTGCAAACCACATAAATAGGGATAAACAGATTGTTCAGGAAAAAGAACGTAAATTCAGATAACATGCCATATGCGGTGAAAGTCAGAAGAATAATCCGAAAGCCTGATCAGAAGTTAAGTTGATGGTTGATCAACTTTTTGTGGGGTTGCAGTAAACAGGAAAGGCAGAAGAGGATTTTTTTTTCTTTAAATGTAGCAAATGAGTTTTTTCAGTTGAGTTGTTTTTTTTTCATATTTATTATGTAAATTTTTCAGCTCTTGTAGGGTTCTCTTAAGGTTTCAGGAGGAAAAATGTTTGGGGGGGGTTAAAACTGCATATTGGGCAATTCTCAATATGTTTATTTCAAAGATGAACTTCTCAGATTTTGACATTTCAAGCAGATATCAGTAAGAACTAAAATAAATGTTCTTGGTCGGGTAAACACAATGTTATGAAGTAGTCCTGTGCTATTATAAATAACATTTGGAATAAACGGTGAATAAACGGGTTAAATAGTAATGAAGTTATCTTAATTGTATCAATATAGTGCAACTATAAATGGGAGCAAAGTGTGATCGAGAACTCTCACCCAAGTTTTTCCCTTTTGATTTGGCTTGGGTACTGTGCCTAACAAAACCTGGTCTTACCTCAGTTTATTCCACCAACTTTACTTTTCTCCAGTTTTTTGCCTCATTTTGCTTATCTTGCATTTGGGTTCCGCTGTCTCCTGATAGTAGTCTATTGCACGTAGTTCATGTGCAACCCTCCTTTCAGGTTACTTTGTGAACCATGCTGTGTAAAATTCCATCTGGTTGTATCTGAGTGGCTTCCTCCCAGAACTCAGATTAGTAAAGGTCAGTGATAATGAGGCTTAAGTCAAAACACAACCAGTACTGGCTTGGATTAACATTAAGGCTGAGTGTGTATGTGTGTGTTTGGGTCATGTGCACATGCTTATGTTTGCAGTGTGGCAGTTAATGGCTTTCAGCTGCAAACATCTTGTCATTGAGTTTTCACTTTGAGTGAGCGTGTTGGTAAGAGGGTCTGAATTGTTGTGCCGGATATAAACATTGCACTAATGATCTCTCCACACGGTAGGCAGTGGACAATAAAGACCCCCACCCCCTAAAGTGACACACCCCAGCGAGTAATCACGGATTTGAAACAGACTCTGACTCATGATTTTTAAAAAAAGATTAATTGAAGTATAAAAACTGGAGCATCACTGTGATTAAGCTAACCAGGCTTTCTCCAGGACCTTAAAGTCTAAAGGAAGTTAAAGCTGTAATAATTGTTCAAATGTAATGTGAAATATTATTATTTTAAATGTCGTCATAATAATAATAATAATAATAATAATAATAATAATAATAATAATAATAATAATAATAATAATAATAATAATAATAATCTTAATAATAATGAATAGTAGTGGTAGTAGTGCATGTAGCCCTTAGGTACCAACATAAACTTGTCAATGGTTGCTAATAGTGAATATTAAAAAAAACAGACAACATACTGTGATTTGTTATACTGTGAATTTCTTTACATTTTCATTTCTTTTGCCAGTCTGTGTAATTCATCTTAAATTGCTTTTTCAATAGTTTGAACTCATAAACCTCTCAAATATTTCCTCACTCCATAGTCAACTGTCCAGCTAAGAATTATAAAAATAAAAGTTTGCATAAACTGCTTTTGAAACGAGCTCATTCACTACTCATAATTCAGCGTCATCTAAAGTTGTCAAACGTGTCATGTGATCTTTGGGCTGCGTGTTTCTAATTTCCTACCTCTATTCCATCCACAAGAAGCCCCTTTATTCTCTGTTAATGTCATTTGCAGACCTAATGTGAAGACACATTCAGCATGTATTTAACCGCAGTTGGACAGCCCTTGGGAACACATCCAATTATATACCAAGTTAATAATTTAAAAAAATAAATGGTGCATATAAGCAGTTTTAAGTAAGTATTAATGACACAAAAAAACGGAGTAATTTGAGAACAAAACAATGATGTCATTTATTGTCCTCCAACACATCTATAATTATAACTGGGGGGAGAAGAGAGGTGAGTATGCGCATGTGTATGTATGTTTCTATCTCTGTGTGTATGTGTGTGCGTGTGTGTTGGGGGAGGGGTTGCTTAGCCTGCAGCTGCCCAAAAATGAAGGAAGAATCAGAAGACCAAAATAGTCGGACATGAAAGAGGATAGGAGAGACGGAAGACTAAAGAGTTGACGACTCTGGAAGAGGGAAACTTGCTGTACTTTGTGTAGTAATTCCAGCATAAAGCCAGTTGTCCGTATCTTTGTGCCGCTTTAACATCTTAAATGAGAGAAACTGCTCAATAGTTATTTCAGTGCTATATGTGGTTAAGGGCATAATGATTTACATTAAAGAACTTGGTGTATCTTACCAGATGCCACTACTTTATCAAACTTCATTTCATACTAACTGCGCTGTCCTGAAAATACTGCACACAGTATATCTCAGTGGTGTTGGGTTTGGTTATAAAAGTACTTCTCTGATGATGGGTGAAATTGTTTTGAATGGTTGCAGTTAAAGTCAGGGCACAAATAGAGGGGGAGGACTTGATAATGCTTTAAATGTAGAGATAATAGCATACTCAGAGGCATTGTGTAACAAATGGAAGGAGGTTCTCTCCTCCGAATAGCTGACCAATCACTGCATGAAGTGGACCTGATTATATGATGGATTGCCTCACTAGTTTCTATGTCAGGAAATTCTAAGAGGTGCTTTCTGAAGACCACATTGCAGCTGAACAGTGAATGACGTTCACATTTTCAGAGAGCAATAGCAATTAAGTGTTCTGTTGTAATTTGTGTGGGCTGTATTTTGATAAAATAGCTATTTTTTTTGCCTTTATTTCAAGATGGGGTTCTTATTTCTTCTTTCTAAATCTAGTTTCCAAACCACATTTTGCTTGTATTTTATTCGCATCTCAATTTGTGTCTTTTAATACTTCAGCCTAACATTTGCACTTTTGCCAATATCCACATATTTTCAAATTAGAAAATGACTTGGATATTGTTAGGATGACATTCTTTGTTTTCGTTAGTGGCTTTACCGGTCAGGCAGCGTATTTACATACACTTGACAATCAAAGCAAATCTGAAAAGCAGGTTTCACAGGATATTGAACAACATGCTGACTGTACTGTAGTAACCTATCTAATGTAAGGCTATCTATATATTCATCCGGTCAGTTATCAGATTTCTCTCCTACCTCCGGAAAGCATGGCTTGCATTTTCATTGTTCATGTATAAGGAACAGTGAGGGAACAGGCAGAAAGGCAGTTTTTCCTCACAGTGCAAATGAACAAAGATGATGTAAAATCTGGTTACATGGCCAAGGAATCAGCTTTCTCAAGAAATCTGGCTGGGGGGAGGTGTTTTCTCTAATCCCCCGCCCAAACAACAGAAACTGGGATTCTCATATCCATAACATTTGAGAGTAACTGCAGACTGGAATAGATGATAGTATGATGCCATACATCACATCACCTGTGTCTGTTATTGCATCAGATTCGTGCCATTACTAGTGTACTGTTCTACTAATAGAAGAACTATACATCTTAGAATTTTTGGTCTGTGCTGGGCAATTTGAACAAAGAACTGAATCTTGTTTTCCTCCTTTTTCTCAGTTTGGATGATTAACAGTTTTAATAAATGTTTTTCTTGGAACTTAGTACAAAACATAATCCAGAGATAGTTTTCTTTATATGATCATGTATGCAGTATCATTGAAGAAAGAAAAAAACACTTACAAAGGAATCAATGTGTATCCTTTCTTAAAGAAATGGAAACAAATAAGTTGAATAAAGCTTCTTTGATAGTGACTGGAGAAACATAAATGTATATGTTACAGAAAGAAATCAAGTGGAGTTTTTGTGGTGGAAAATGGGAAATGATTTCCAGGGAACAATTAATTTTGATTGTGTAATTTTCACAAATTTTATAAAGCAAACACTATTGATCTAATAAAGTTAAGTATTTTGTCATAAGTGGAAAATTCTGAGCTGTTATATTGTTTGCTCTTCATGCTCTAAAACATAAAAAGCTAAAGCTCTTGGGAGATGTGGCTTTGGACAACTTAAGAGTTCACTTGAAACTCATTCACTAAGGGCACCCCAGTTGAATCTGAAATCAGCTTTGGATGGTCACATTGGGTCTCGTTGTGTCATATGCTGCCCACATATGACATGCTGTCTGTCTCCTTCTGCCCTCGGCCTCACAATCCAAAAATAAAAATCATTTGCTTCTCCTTCGCACAGGGCCACATAAGGCTGGTTTCTGAATCTAACAGTCATTTGTTTTTAATCCCTCTTTCCCTGCCCGCTTGTGCAAAAGCTTAATCTGGCCTATTACAGTTTGTGCAGGTCTGCACTGTCAGCATGAGAATGTGGGTAGGTGGGGGTGGAGGGGGGTGCGGACATTAGATCATGCCATCTGGAGCAAGAAACACACAATGAAGTAATCATATTTATCCTTGTTTCCCATGACCCAAGTTATGGTAAAGGAGGAAGATGTTGATAAAGCTGTGGTCTGTGGGTAATTTGCCACATAGCGTTAGTCTGTAATTTGTTAGAGTTACAGAAAGACAACTTTGTGAATTTAAGTGTCCCGATAGAAAAAGAGCAAGAATAAGACAAAGAGTTGGTATTGTCTAGACCTCTTCACTCCGCACCACTAGCCTGAATTTCACTGGTCTGTCTCTCTCATCGGTGTCAAATCTCCTAGAAGTGTGTGTGATTTGTGCCACCACGTATGCCTGCGTGTGTACCCACACCTTTGTGTGTACCAGTGTGTATTCTTGTATTTCTGTGCTGGTGTTTGTGGGACGGCCCTTGTGTGTTTGCGTCTCGTCACCCTGGAGCCAGTCGTCCTCTCCTCTGACCCTGATCCCCGTCACCTGTCCGCTCAGATCACATACACAGACATGGATGTACAGACACACACACACACAATTGCTGTGACCCTTTCCTGGAGTTGAAACCCAATCGCTGTTGCCAACCATGCAAAACTTGCCAGCGCAGCAAGGTTTTGTTTTCTTTTTGTGGGTATGTGTATGACTCTGAAGACCTACTGTTTGTAGTAAAATGAACTGAAGCTATATATGAATGTAAATGGACTATGAAGTGACTTTATTCATGACTGGCCAGGGCTGCAGCTGTGAAAAGGGCCAATCTTGTGACGTATGTACACGTAAGTCGCACAGATAACGTCACTAAAAAAAATATAATGGTTTAAATTTGAACAGTGTGAACATCTAATCAGGTTTATGTTGAAGTAAGTTGTGATTATCTGTATTGTGAAATATTAACTATAGTAAAACAGTAACAATGGGATCATTCTGTGCCAGCTCACCATGGCCCTCTCAGTTCATGTACTGGATTTTCTTGGGGAAAAAAATACATGTGACCATCCAACAAATCCAAAGGATCTTGCACACCTTGGAATTGTTTTCAGTTTCTTTAAATTATTTTCTGTAATACATCTCAGTCCCTATCACATCTGAATGGTGTATAAAACACTGGCTGGAACAGATCTTGTTAAATATACCTCCAGAACTGATATTCTGATTGTATATTTTCCATATAGAATTTTATGTTGATTTAATTTGTCTGAAACCTTTTTTATATGGGATAAAAGATGAGATATGATATAAGGTGTTATTTTACTCTTTCAACAAGCCTTTTGGTAATTTTTTTTTTTTTTTTCAAATAATAGCCTAAATGCATTGAGTTTCTACCGTGTTAATGGTTCATTTGATATTTGTGAGTAGTGATTACAGTTGTCATGTTTTTTTCAAGAGAATCCATGACATGAACTGAACTTTTTACAGTTCATGTTATGCATTCATGACATGACAACTGTAATCACCACTCACAAACCTGAGACCCCATCTCAGATCTTTATTAAGTTATTGTATGTCCTGGAAGTATGTTCAGATCAACTGGAATGTAGCCCTTTGCAAAGCTCTCCATTTCTTTCTGCCACATTTTACATTCAGTTTCTCTATAGTCATGCCCTGTAAAGCTCATACATCGCCCTCTCTGTTCTCAGGACTCCAAGTCATCTGGCCGCTCCAGCATGCCGCGATGTCGGAACTCTGTCGCCACGACCACATCAGACGACCAGCCACACATCGGTAACTACCGGTTACTGAAAACTATCGGCAAGGGCAACTTCGCCAAGGTCAAACTAGCACGGCACGTCCTCACCGGAAAAGAGGTAGGCATGCACACACACACTGGTTCGAACCAAAAGCTTTAATCCTTCTTTTGTTTCCAATTAGAGTCGCCTTGACTTTCTGAACCCTGGATGTCTATATTTAGTCCCCTAAGTCATATTCCA
Source organism: Ostorhinchus rueppellii (assembly GCA_030068375.1). Classification (NCBI taxonomy): domain Eukaryota; kingdom Metazoa; phylum Chordata; class Actinopteri; order Kurtiformes; family Apogonidae; genus Ostorhinchus; species Ostorhinchus rueppellii. Next base: position 12,083,892 of record JAQQZY010000011.1, read on the forward strand.
GAAATTGCTTTAGTATTCCCTCAATTTAACTACAGACCGGATTCACTCTTATAAATGAAAGGAAGATGAAACCTTAATCTTCTGCTCACCAAAGTGAAGCAAATGTTGCTTTTAGTGTTCTGCTTAAAATAAAGCACCACGCAACTACCATGAGAAGTTATTATACAAGTGAAAACCCTCTTCCTCCTTGTTTACTGGTTTAATTCCGAGCCACTTCCTTGTAGTGTGTGTTTTGGTAGAAAAGAGGCAGTAAAAAGGATGATTCTTAAGAAAATGGTTAGAGCGTACAGCAAGAATTGCTCAATGTTGCAGACACATTTTTCACAACATATCACATCGGCTCTAATTTCACGTTGGGATTCATAATCTACAAATTGAGTATTTTCCTGCATTGTTAAGCAAAGGGAGAGGACATTAGTTTATTTCCCTTAATATATTTGTAATTACAATATGAAAAACAGCAAAGTTAACTTTACCCCGTCTTGTCAATACCAAGCACTTTTGTTTAAATCTGGAGTCGAGTAACTTTGCTTAAAACATCACACCTAAAGCACGATCCTTGAGCTGTGTTAGTGAGCAGATTTATCTAATAGTTTGTTTGATTTGGACTACCCAGCACCCAGCAAAATTAGCCACCCATTTGCTTCTTATTCTTTGAAGCTCTTAAATGTTCTCAAAGCTGGAAGGTATAACCCGAACTTGTGTTATTAATACATTCACATGTGCTAATGCAACAATTATCGCTGAATTTTGTTAACAGGTTTTCCACATTTTTCCATAATTTTCATTGTGACGTGTTAAAATATTGTTATGACACCTGCATCTTAGGACTGTTTTCCTCACATGGGTGTAAAACATATTACATATCTTATTACAGTGTTTTAAAAGATGCTGTTTCAAAGTACTTTTTAACTCACAGGCCGATACACCATGAGCTGTAGCAAAGAAGCTGTTTGTCATTTTCATCTTCGTGAGCAATTTTTTCAAACGCCTTCTCCAACAAAACTATGGGTTGGAAGTTCTTAATGTTTTATTCCGTCTAAGTAGGTTGCATTTTAAAATCTCCTAAACCCAACAAGTATTAACCTTTTTCTTATTACTCTCTAACTTTTCAAACTTTTTTGGAGACTCGGTGTCAATCCTTTGCTTATCTTGACAATTATATGTAAAAAAGCAAGAAAAAAACAACTACTAATGGTTGGATTCATTTTAAATTTTATATGTAGCTTCCTTAGGATAATGTCTGTGCACAATTTTGAAAATTTTAGATTTTTGAATTGACAATTTTTTTAAATATTAAAAATTTGCCTTTATTTATAATGGGACATATTTTAATGGCTTATAACATGTAAATGGTTAGAGATGTCAATGTAGTTACTATTGAACACTGATAGGAAATCACTTTCATTTAATTAGTTGAGTTATCTTCCATTGAAAGCACCACCCACCTCTATTGGGAGATTGATCACCTGTATCAAGACCACAGGATTCTAACAGCGGCAGAACCTGACAACCTCATAAATTCAAGTTGTTATTGATACTTGATAGAACCTGCTAGTGAGCTACAGGATCATTCATTCATTCATCTTCTGAACCCGCTTTATCCTCATTAGAGGAGAGGGTTGCTTGGAGCCTATCTCAGCTACTTAAGGGGTACACCCTGGACATGTCGCCAGTTCATCACAGGGCTGACAGAGACAAACGATCACTTTCACACTCACACCTATGGGAAATTTAGATTAACTGATTAACCTATCGGTACATGTCTCTGGATGGTGCGAGGAAGCTGGAGTACCCAAAGAGAATGCACACAGACATGGGGAGAACATGGAAACTCCACACAGAAAGGTCCCACCCACTGGTGTTGGAACTGAACGCTGGACTTTCTTGCTGTGAGGCACGAGTGCTAACCACTGCAGCACAGTGTTATCCTCAGCTACAAGATCATTGGTTCTAATTTTATACATTTTTGTCAACTAAATAAAATATTTACTGTGTTAAAATGAGACTGAACTAATGCATTTTTTCTCTGGATGCATTATGGTAATGAATTTGAAAAAAACAAACCTATACCAAACGCTGAACTGTGCAACATAAAAGGTAGCATGAGATTGTGTTTGTTATTTATGAGCTAAGGCTGACTGCTAGAGAATCATCGAGAAAAACACCTAATATTAATCTTCCTTCCTGCTGGCTGCAAATAGTGGAGGATCATGCTGTGATGCTCAGTAGGCCTGGTCTGAACCAAGGCTTGTGTGCCTTCAGAGACGGTACATCTGCTGCTGCAGATTAGATCACCATTGTCAGCGTGAATAGGGAAGTCTTAAATATCTCCGGCTTACTGTAACCTCCAGATGTGATGTAATTTAGTGCTCTGTCCCTTTAAGGGAAAAGCTGTGTCTGCAGTGAGTCCATGCTGGGTTCTGTCTGAGGCCCAGTCAAATCAACTCGCAGCCTGTGAGAGAGCGAGAGAGGGGTGGGCGGGCTCTGTCAATGTGTGACGGCTCTGTGCCTGACACCCTGATAACACTCCATGTGACTGGCTACCACACACACGCATATATACAAAGAAAACAAGGGAGAGTCAGAGGGCATGAAAGAGTCAGACAGGCACAATCAAAAAGAGGAGTGAAAGAAAGGAGTTAGTTGACAGTGAAAGACGGAATGGGAGAGAAAAATAAACGCCCTCTTTCTGTGTTCTTGTTAAGAGATAATTCTTTGTTTCCTTTCCTTTGCTCTTCATGTCCTCTGTTCTGTTTTTCTTCAGTTCTCACTTTGCATTTCTCCCATCTGCCTGCTTCTGTGTTTCATTTTTGCCACTTTCTTTCATTTTCAGTGGTTTTTACCACTGTTTGCTGTTGGATTATGAACTATAGACCTCATTATTGCATGGGTATAAACCATGCGTCAGCTCTGTGCCTCTGTCTCTTTTCTGTCATATTATACAATAGTTGCCTGCTGTGATTGTGTGTTTATCACTTAATGCTGAGAGATTGTGTGTGTGTGTGTGTGTGTGTGTGTGTGTGTGTGTGTGAGGGTGTGATATGTCCAAAAAAGATAGCAGTCTGTGTGTTTTTGCTCCACTTGATGTGCTCACAGTCCTGTTGCTGTGTGGGTTTGTGTGAGGAGAATGGTCCAACACTACCATGTAATAAATGAATAAAAGTGTAATAATAAATGGTCACGTTCTTGTTTTTCTTCTAGGTGGCTGTAAAGATCATTGATAAGACACAGCTCAACTCTTCCAGTTTGCAGAAGGTGGGTCTATGTTAAGGACACACACACACACACACACACACACACACACACACGGTTTTAGGCATAAAACTCAAACCTCAGACCTTACTCTTTCTCTCCAAAGTCCCTCTTCCTCCCCCACTAGTGTTTCTCTTCTGTACTTTCTCTCTGTCCCTGTCTTTCCCTTCCACCCTCCTTCTCCCTCTTTTTTTTTCTCTATTTCTTGTTCTCTGAAGTGGTCTAGTTTTCAGAGAGAGTTTTAATTACAGGAAACAAGCTGCAATTACTTCTTTGATCGTGGCAGGGTGGGGTCTGTCCACTCACATGCACGCTCTCTAACCATGTACACTTACACAGCGAACACACACACATCAAATAACCATGCATCAGCAGATGTAAGACATAAAACATACAGTAGTGTGCAAATGTGACAGACCACGTGATGAGACATTGCAAAGACACTGAAAGGAAAAATTTAACATAAATCCAATGATGTGTGGTCACTGGCAGAACACGCAAAATATTAATTTATGGATGCTGGTTTGGAGCTCCTGACATTTTGTTCTATCCAAGTAGGTTTCATTTTAAAATCTCCAAAAAGCAACAAATATTAATCTATTTCTTATTACTTTAACTTTCCAGACTTTGTTGGAAGCTCAGTGTCTTTGTTTATCTGAACAATTGTATGTTAAAAATAATCATGTCTTCTTCACACAGGACTAGTATTACCCATTGGACTGCTGATAATTTCCAATATTTACAGATTTTCTGTGATCTTAATCCCATGTGAATCTACCATGTCTGTAATTTCCAAAGTAAGAATTCCACAGCAAATTACCTACCCTGTTTCAAGCTCTCTTCTCTCTTCCCTGGTTGATTGTGGAGGCCATACTAGTGATGATGAATAAAACTTTTTGTGGCTGCAAATTCAGGAGGCTCAGGTCATGATGGCACGGAAAGAACAAATTTAAATCCTACAGGAGAGTGAAATTTTAGATGGCGGATGATTGCGTATAGAAAGGAGCTTTCGACCCATATCTGCAAGTGAAAACAGAGAATCAGAATCAGGGATTAAAGTCAATAAATCTGAGTAAAAACAGGCTTCACATGAAACACAGATGCAGGGTGTTCATTTTTAAATCGGCTGAGGTTCCAAGGTTATATTCGTCTTGTGTGTACAAAGCTTCAGTCATAATTGAGATGAGATGAAATGGCACACGACAATACCCAATATGGAAGGAGGGAAAGGCTTACATTTATTTCTGTGATCATGTATTTTAAAATGTGTAGTTTTCTTACGCTGTGTTGACTTATCAGACATGTTTTTTCCCCAGAGAGTGTGTACTGCTTTACTTTAATATCATCCTTGAAAGGAGCAAGTCATAATAGCACAGCAGCTGTTAATGTTGTGTAACAGTGTAAGGTTGTGTCACAAAACTTTATCAAGTTTGAAAGTTTCTAAATGTCTGCTTGTAGTGTCACTTTAAGTTAAATGGCTGCAGAAATATGCAGTATGCCCAGAATAGACTGAGCCTTTCTGTTGATTTGCAGTAGAAGTAATTTCCCATTAGACCCCCTGTTAACTTGAGAAGTTTGAGGTAGTGCAGGTGAAATTGGTATTTCTAATATAGCATACACCTTAGGACAAGCAAAACTGCTCGTTGTACGTCTAAAATCCAAAACAATGCCCGACGTTGGGTTTAAATGAGTAGAGTATTGCTTCAGTTACTGCAAGTATGTCATCACTGTTTGTTTTTGCTTCCTCTCGAGTAATCTGACCCATACACAGGAAATAAATGTTGATTCTATTGAACGTTTTTCCAGCTTGAGTCCGAACTGTAATATGAGAAGGATTACTGAACTTCACATCTGAAATATGCAGCTTTTTTTTCTTCAATGCTGCCCACTCTGGTGCACACTGAAACAACATGCAGTGTAGCCACACAGACAGAAATCAGGGAGGGAAAATTAGGATGTGAAAATGCACGCTAAAAAATATATAGGACCTGCCTCTGTTTAATTTTGCGAAGGGAAAGCGGACAAGTTTTAGTTTCATCATATTTGACAGAATCACAACAGTGATTGTAATTGAAACTGTCAGTCACATCTTTAACCATCCTTCCTCTCCTACAAGACCTATGACTAGCCCAAATCCTGCACGCGGGGGGGGGGGGGGGGGGGGGGTAGATTTTTGTTGTTCTATACATGAAGTCAAAAGGAAAGTCAAGAGTTTACCTTCAGTATGCTGGCCAATAACTATTTTACCCAGTTATGTCAAAAACTATACTGCTTTAACACATACTCTGTAACAGTTAGTGCATGTGTGTTGAATGTATATGCACATCACTGTAATATTGCCTCATATCTGACATAGCACCTGGTGTTGCTCGTTTCTCACAGCTCTTTCGAGAGGTGAGGATTATGAAGATGTTGAATCACCCCAACATAGGTGAGTCTCTCTGAAGTTTCCACTTGTTGTTTTTGTTTGTTTTTTTTTCCCCTCGTGATCAGCAAGACATACTCGGAATGCTAAGGTCAAAAGATAATACTCTTTCTGTTTTTCTCTTTCATCTCATCGTTTTTGCTTTCACTCCACTGTTCATTTTTTCCCCATTCCTCCTCCCACCTCCTCCTTTTCTCTTCCCATCTCTGTCCACTTGACCCTTCCCTTTGCTTGTCCTTCTCTACCTACAGTCAAGCTCTTCGAGGTGATAGAGACAGAGAAGACTTTGTACCTGGTAATGGAGTATGCCAGTGGAGGTAAGTTTGTGTCACTGTGAAATCATTCCCCCTGAGGCTTGGCACTTTGTATGTTAGAGTCATATTGCTTCCCACCAGCACAATCTGTGGCCTCCATGACCTTTTTTTTTTTTTTATTGTCAGAAACGGCCTGTTTTGTTCATATATGTGGGTCTTTTATTAAGACCTGATAATGGCTGTTCACTAAATAATAAAGCAAACAATGTGACAAAATATTACTAATATATTTTATTTTATCCTTGAAACAAACAAAAACAAGTGGTGCCAGGCACAACAAACCCTGTCCCTCACACGAATTATGCTCATTATAAGTTAAATGGGAAAATTTAAAAAAAGATCAAAGAATTTGAACTTTGACCTACCTTTCCCAAAATGTAACCTATTCTAGGCCGCTGGCAATCTAGAAACCCAATTTGGTATGAATTGAACCAAATTTTTGCAGCTAAAGTGTTAACAAAGAAACAAACAAAACAAAACAAAAACAATACCCCCTTGCCTCACCTTCAGGGGGGTGGGGTAAAAAATTTTCTTAAGGACACCAGCTTTGACTGACTTAGGCCCTTTAGGCCTTTGGATCCCAAAGGATAATATTGAGTTCAGTGTCTCATTGACCCAGTACTCTGGATTTAAGAAGACAAGCATCAGGTTCCAACACTAAATCTGCTCTCCTCTTCTTTCTCTCATCTCCCAGGAGAGGTTTTTGATTACTTGGTGGCCCACGGCAGGATGAAGGAGAAAGAGGCCCGTGCCAAATTCAGACAGGTGTGTGATGGGGGAAAATGTGTAAACATGTCTAATGGATATTTGATTGTGTGTTGGATACAAATGTTTGTTTTCAATATAGTGATTTGGATGAAAGGAGTTTTTGAGTAGTTTCAGTTTTTCAGGATTTATCTAGTCATAATTCTTAGAAGCTGAAAATGGAGAGGAGAGAATGCATTGTGCAAAGCATTTTTCCCAACACCATTAGAACTGGTGGAAAATGGGTCTAATTTTCCATCCAGTTCTGTGCAGGTTTAGGTCGTGTTGCACTGCTTTTATTCCTTAGATTTCATTAACTGTAACAAACTTGTTTGGACAGTCAAAGTGACATGTGTTTCATTTATTCACTAACTTAACTTGTGAGTACTTAAGCTGTCATCCATATCTAATTTATTAGGGTTATACTGTTAAAGTAGACCGTGCCAATTACTAAAATGTTTTAAATAATTTACGATAGATCATTAAAATGTAAGCAGTTCAGAGGATCGCTTAAATTTTGCATCCCTAGCATGTCCTCACGTTTGCTGCCTAATAAAATCCTAATGAAGACTTCTCTGTATCTTGAACTCATTTTCTCACCTCTCTAACTCTGTCCATCTCCTCCCCCTCCCTCTTTGCCTTTCTTACTCACTTTTTCACTCTCCAGATTGTGTCAGCAGTGCAGTATTGCCATCAGAAGTGTATAGTACACAGAGACCTCAAGGTGAGAACACACATTGTTGAATTACATTGAGTGTCAAAGCAAGAGCAAGCAAAGCCTCTTTCTCTCTCTCTTTCTCTGTCCATTAATCTTCACATGATTTAGCTTTTTGAGATGAAATCCCGCCCTCCATGAATCAGCAAAGGTTAATCACAAAGATGATATAATATCCCTCTTGTGGTGCAGGGGTTTACCCATGTGTCAGAACACATGCGCTGTCTGCCACTGTGTTTCCCCACTATCCTCTTATTTCTTTGTCCGCTAGTTTAGAATTTTTTTCCTTTCAGTATTAGATTCCTCTTTGCTGGTACTGAAATTTTTCCAAAACTGAAACGCAACACAGAAAAATAATGCTTCCAGGTCATTTTGGTTCATAGTATTATGCAGAATTGTAAATCCTCTTACTGTGCTAGCAGGCAGACCTGTAGACACGACATTATCATGATTACTGTTACAGTAACCAAACAGAAACCTCTCTGTCCATCAAAGATTTGCCACAGTGATGTTTATTTTTGTTAGTGTAAGCAACATTTCCAATGACTTGACAAGAATATTTTCTGCTTTGTTCACAGGTAATGATTGCAATTATTATCTTAAAAAAAAAAAAACAGTATTGAGAAAATTCATGGCTTATGGGGACAGACAGTTCTCATTACTGTAATGCATCCCATCCTGCACTTTAACTTAATCACTGCTTATCTGAGGATTGTAATGTCAAATCAGTCACTCATTTACCTCTAGTATATCCTCTAGTATAAATGCAGATTCTAATGAGCCTGCATTTCACATTGAAACTAGAATAACAAAGACGAAGTATAGCTGCCATCATGTCTTAAATGTCCCCTCTTTAATACTGTACTGATATTTCTTTTTCTTAGGCAGCCCCTTAACAAGCAAATATCAAAATGTCCAAATTTGTAAGAATTTAGAGTTACTCTTAATTAGCCATAGAAAATTAAATCTGCCAGGAAAAAAAAAAAGAAAAGCTAGTAGTCATTTATTTCTAAGGTCAGAGCCTGGAGATGATGTCAGTTTTGTATTTAATCTGCGCATACACACAAGCTGCAGAGTATTCAGAGCAACTGAAAAGGAGAGCGCACCTGTTGCTAGGCAACCCCAGCCTCCTTGCTCACTAGCTCAGTCTAGGCCTAGGATACACACAGAAAAACTGTGCTAGCTCCCTTTGCCCATTGTGCTGCATGTAGGCCTCAATCTGTTACTCTGTAAACCTAATTCTCTATGCATTTGGGTTTCTTCATTTACTGTGTGTGTACCCTGTTACTGCCAATTGTTTGTCAGTAATAAGTAGAATAGATTTGCCTCAAACTCGCATTGGGAAAAGTACAGATACTACATGACAGGGTTAACCTGTTTGTGAGGCTTTGGTCATTGTTTGGAGGAAGTTCAGTGAAAAGCATTTTTGTATGTTGAATATCATGTTACTATACGACAAAAAAAAATTCCAAAACCCTCCCTCTTTTTAAAAGCTGGACAGCCTCAGGCCAACTTAGAATGGGAACAGCCAAATTAAAACAACAACATAACAACATGGGTACTGAACATGGAGCCATTTGTGCCATTAACAGAGTAACTGAGACACTATCAAGTAACACAAATCTCTTTTCATTCAAATGAAATTTCAGGTCTTTAAGGCTACATCTTATTAGCTTCATTCTGCATATATGTTTGACATGAAAAAAAGACTGCTTTGCTGGCCTTGGTGGATGCCTGTGCTCTTTGAATGCTCTTCTAGTTTATGTACCATTATGTATTTACAGGTCACATATAACCTTGAGGGGGGGGGAAAACGTCCTTCTCTTCTTCTACCTATACTTGCTTTTCATACTATTTTCTCTTTCTTTTTTTGTCTATTTTAGTTCAGTTTCAATTCAATTCAGATACTTTACTGGCATGAATGACAGAACAATATTGCCAAGGATTGTATAATTTCATTAATATAAGCCAAATCATCTTGCAGAATAAAATAAGTTGATAAATATACAAAAAAATGCCAAAAGAAATCTAATGCTTTGTCTTTGCTCTTATCTTTTTGTCATTGTACCCCAAACACTCTGTCTGCAGGCAGAGAACCTGCTGCTGGATGCAGACATGAACATTAAGATAGCAGACTTCGGCTTTAGTAATGAGTTTACTCTCGGGAACAAGCTGGACACTTTCTGTGGCTCCCCACCCTATGCCGCTCCAGAGCTGTTTCAAGGCAAGAAGTACGACGGGCCAGAGGTGGACGTATGGAGCCTGGGGGTGATCCTCTACACACTGGTCAGCGGTTCGCTGCCTTTTGATGGACAGAACCTCAAGGTCAGAAATGGGAGAGTGTGCGCTTGTATGCATTTGTATGTATTACATAATCGGATGTCTGTATTCTGTGGGTGGTTGTAGTATTTGTCATGCTGGTTTCCGTTCCTTCTCCCCTACAGATTACAGTAAATGTACAATTGTGATCAGATTCGAAGCCCCAGCCCAAGTACTTTGTTCTCAAAGTTGTTTTTTAGGTGGTGTAATGCACAAAACTGGCCCTGAAATTTGGTTCTTTATTCAGTTTAGTTTTCAAACAAAAGAGATTAAACACTGCCTTTGAACTGTAGTTATTCACACCACCTATCACACTGTGCAGTCAGTACCCATATGACTCATTCTGGAAGTGCAGACACATTTTGGGTGGGCGATATGACATTGAATGCGGTGATATTGATATTAACATGCCTGTGAACAGCCAACTGGGCTTATCAAGAATGTCTTTGCACACTGCTGTTATGGAGTTTGGTTTAACACCTACGTTTCTGCTCTTACTATTTATTTAACTCAGGCCTGTGATTTAACTTGCAGCTTATCATTTCTGTCTTTTTAAATGTAGCATCACAAAAGCATGACATACTGATGCTGAATTGTTTTGGAGCTTCAGATAATTTCATTGACATTTTATCAAAGCTGGATTAGTTCATAGATTTTTATGCAAGTTCATTGCTCATCGAAGGATTTTGTTCTACATCTCAGCCATGACACAACCTTCATTCATAGATTCATCTCCATTTGTGTCTTAATAATGCAAACTAATGAGACCCCTCTAGAGGGAAGTGCAGAATTACAGAGGTTAATGAGTTTAGTGCAAGCCATTAAATATAGTGTGTGAATAAAGAGCACTGAAGAAAATTACATATTGATGTGATTAATGTTGAATATTTGTGGTTTGTGGCTATGTCAGAGCTTTCAACATACAAATTAAATTGTGTCTGAAAATTTTTAGCAGAAAATGTTTTTTAAAAAAATACACCCAGTGTCAGTCTGTAAATAGTCGCACTTATTACATTGAGAATTAATCCAAGTGTAAAATTTAGTAATGTTAACCAAATGATAGACTTTTACCTCCAGTAAACATCAGGGTAAATCCTAGCATAGCCTGAATGTTCTTTCTGCATGCTGTGTTAAGGTGAATCTGTAGTTGATTCTCTGTGCTCTTGTTCATCCCCAGGAACTGAGAGAGCGTGTGCTACGTGGCAAATACAGGATTCCCTTCTACATGTCCACAGACTGTGAGAACCTGCTGAAGAAGTTCCTGATCCTAAACCCCTCTAAAAGAGGCAGTCTTGAGGTATGGCCCATTGCACTGGGGCAAAAAAAATCCTGCCTTTAGAGACGGGACACAAAAATGGGACATTAGAAGTTAAATTATTCAGATTGATCAATATTTAAAACAATTTGACTATAGCTCTTTAAAGCTTGGCAGTAACACGCTAGAGGTACTTGAGTTTCATCTGTTATGTTCTTAACATAAAATGTTATGTGCTGCATGACAGTAATATATGGTATACCAGGCTTGCTTTACCAGATATATGTGAGTTTGTAGCTTAAGTGTAAAGTGGCCTCTAAAGGCATAGTAAATACATGTTACCTTGGGATTTACGGGTTACTAAATTGAATGCGTAACATTTTTCGATTGATTTCATTTGAATGAATACCATGAAAACATAAACAATCATATTTATTTCTTGCATTCCTTTCCCCAGTTCTCTTCAAATAATATCATTTTTGCTTGATCATTTCCTTGTTTGACCTACTTAATGTTATGATGGCCCTGTAAAAATAAAGAAAACTAAAGCCCTAGTGTTAGAATTTCTTTTCATTTGCACCTGCTGTAGAGTTTGTGTGTGTAAACGGGGAGTCTTGACAAACTTGGGCTGTTGTGATTTGCATTTGATAGGCAGGTCTTTTTCTTATTTCGAAAGTGAAGTGTATAGAAATACGCTTTTAGCTGTGTTAAAGTCAGGTTTTTGCGCAACTTTATTTGCCAGAGGCTGTGTGAATTGGTTTGTAAACCTGTCTATGAAACATGACACTACAGTCCATTTATCAAGATCAATTTGCATATTGAAGATAAAGTACACCTGATTTTCTTCCCCATGAAAGAAGGAAATCTATTGACTTGTGTTTCTCAGTAATGCTTCATTTCCCCCTCCTTCTTTTCTCCCTGTTAACCTTTTCTCCTTCTTCCCTTCTTGCCCCTTTATTCTTTGTGACATCTTGTGTCCTCTTCTATTTTTCTCACTGGCTTGCTCCTAGCAGCAGATAATGAGGGACCGGTGGATGAATGTGGGCTATGAGGAGGATGAGCTGAAACCTTACATCGAACCGCAGCCAGACTATAAGGACCCCAGGAGGACAGGTAGGGGTACAAGAACCAAAGAGAAAGATAAATCATTTCTTTTTTCCCCCCACACACAGGCACACTACACTACAGATGTTCCTTTTCCCCCTAGACTTGATGATAATTTATCTCAAGCAGGGTAACAGACCTACAGTAAGTTCTTGATTCTAATTATAAACCGGTTTTGCTGCGTGTGCGCAGACATTATGTTGCAGATGGGATTCTCTCAGGAGGAGATCCAGGACTCGCTGGTTAACCAGAAGTACAACGATGTGATGGCTACATACCTACTACTGGACTATAGGAACTCTGAGGTACATTGGTTTTCTACTTAATAAATCTGAATTAGGCCTTTGGTTATATAGTTTGATTTTGTTGTACTTTATAATAGTTCTACAGGTGCTTAAGGACTAAAGACTTTGAGAAGTTGATAAGTTTTGGTTTGGTTTTATTTAGGTTTAGTTTCAGTTTTTCAGGATTTATGGCCTTTTGGAGTGATTTTTAGGCAGTATCGCAAGAAAGAAGGGCAGATTAGTGATCATTTGGAGGTATATATTTTTCTACTGACTCGATCATCTAAACTTAAACTTGCATAAACTTGTAGCCTTTTTATATACCATTTTATAATTGGTATAAATAACATGTAATTGAGCAATTTAATTTATAAGGTTCAGTTTTGCGCAAATGTTTTATTACTCCATGAACCATTATCATTTACTCAAAAGTAGAGCTCAGCAATCAGAACTAAGTGAAAAGTGAAACTTTGGTTCAAGAACAAAAAGGAAGCTGATCTTACCTGCAGTTAATTTAATTGTAGTTTTTAGTTTTCCTGTGTTGTTGCTTTTATCTTGGTTGATTAAACTTTTAGTGGTTGTTTTAATCCTGTTTTTTTGTTAACGCATCTATAATAATTGTCTCATGCATATACTATATCCACTATACTGGCACTGTTTATGTAAAACCCTAGCATTCCCTCAGTTTATTTTTCACACAAATACCAAACAAACGAGCTCCTGTGAGTTCATATAGCTCCTCTACATCTCATCTCCGAATTTTACGGCATATATTTATGATCAAAACATTCAGTGTTCTCATAACAGTACCAGGTAAAAGCACTATTTTAGGATGTAATGTCTGTGTTGAACACAGTTTCTTAGATCTCCTCCTTATGCACATGATTTTCCTTTTTTCTTCAGCTGGATGAAGGTTTTATCAAGCCTCGACCAGGAAGTGATGTAAGCAACATAAACGCTCCCTCCCCGCCTCACAAGGTACAATAAGAACCCAGATTTTATTGCTAACACATAAAGCAGTGTCCCAGCACCCTTCAGGACTGTTGCAGGTTTATTTGTAAAAGCACTGGTGTTGTAACAGTGGCTGTTGGCGCAGCTCTCCTGCTGGCATACTAATGCCCCCAAGTGTGTTTACATTCCCCAACGCATACAAACCCCACTCTGACCTCTATGTCTGTCTTGCCTCTCTTAAGGTACAGCGCAGTGTGTCATCCAACCCGAAGCCTCAGAACCGCAGAACCACCGACCAGGGTGAGACTGGTGTGTGTCGGAGGGGTGGGGTCACTGACAGAGTGAAGCTGGGGTTTGAGATGGTAATGGTGAGACGGAAAGTTGGAAGAAGACAGGGATTAGAATGGGATTGAGTTCAGGGATGGAAATCCAGAGCTGTACAGTTTCAGACACAGGTTCATGTTGTTAGTCTCATCTGGGCACCAAGCATAATCTACAGCCTTGTCACACCTACACACACTTTAGTTAAAAGGACTGAGTGGTGCAGACCAAAAAAAACCCCACATCTCTGTATATCTTTGCAGATGACAATACACTATGTAGTTTCTTTGAAGTGGGCTTGATGTGCAGTGAGAATACACAGCTGTGATGCATATTGTGCACAAGTCTTGGCCCACCATTAGGTTTCTTATTTTAGCAACGTAACAATGACAACACAAATGGAATTCTCAATCTCTGTCATAATATACAACCTGGATATATGGGAAATATATACTGCATCACAAACCATTGATTCAGGAAGAAGCATGTACAAACCAAAGTGCTAAGTATTTGGTGGGACCCCCCCATTGTCTGTACACATCTGTATCTAAATACCGATTTTAACCAGTAAGAGCCATTTATAGCTCTTTTTTTTTCCCAAGTGTTTTTAATACTGCATATATTTACTGCATATTTCTCGTTGTAGCTGAAGAGAAGAAACTGAGAAAAATTGTATTCTTATTACAACTGTGACAAAACACAGATTTTGCATCTTGAATAATATAGAGCTTGTCCTTTAAAATGCTGTGTCTAAACTTTCCTACTCAGCTAATGTGATTTTAAAAGAGCCACATGGCAATTTAAGAACAGTATTTTTCCAAAGAGAATAGTTGTTTTTAGGGGTAGTTTTCAGGATTAGTGTTTCTAGGCTAACTAGTGGATTTATATCAGTTTATACTTGGTCTTTAGCCCAGTCAGTGTTTGGGTTTGTTAGTTCACTTAAAACCCAGAGTATGTAGCATTTCTCAATTAAAATATGTCAAAATGGCTAGACCTGTAACATGTATTTTCCCGACTTATTTACTTGCATTATATTAATTTTGGAGAAGATAATATAGGGTAATAAATGGTTTTATTTGCTGATCCATCATATTCCATTTATCAAAGGAACATTTATGTACTTGTACAAAATTATAACTATAACACTTATATACTTGTGACTATTTCACTGGAATGAAAGCATAAAAATATATCAGTTCATCATGATACTCTGTTGGCCTGCAATCAGAGACACACAAGGATGGTGTAAATCAGGGGTCACCAACCCTGGTCCTCGAGATCAACTATCCTGCATGTTTTAGATGTATACCTCACTTAACACATGTGATAGTAGATCTCAAGGACCAGGGTTGGTGGCCACTGGTGTACAGGGTATTTAGTCGATCATCAAACCATATTGACATAAGTGGTATTGATTCATTCAGTGCCTCAACTGAAAGAAGAAACAAGATATACAACAGAATTTAGTTTTTGTAGACATCTGTAGTTATGTTGTGGAAAAATAAGCAGAGTGGACTGAAGGGAGCAGGATGCTTGGCCAAAAAATTATGTAAGAGTGACAGGTGGGCAGGATGTAGTGCAGTCGTAGTCAGTCAGACCAAAATAGTCAGGTTAATAAAGATAAAGTGAGTCTTCTGTGAAGAGGAAACAAGAAAACAGAAGACACGAGTCTGGTGATGGTTGTCTGATGCATTTTGTTTTTTCTTTCCTTAGGCTCCTCCTACTCTAAGAGGGGGGGTCAAGGAGATAACCGCACTGCAGGGGAGGATTCTGGGAGAAAGAGTTCATCGGGCAGCTCCACTACCAAGGTGCCCGCGAGCCCCTTGGTCTCCTCAGACCGCAAGAAGAGTGCCACACCTTCCACCGTGAGACCTAGCACCCACACACACACGCCACATGATGTGGATGAGCTGATTATACCACTGGGGAAGATTTTTGTATGGGTTTAAAGAATGCAGGGAAAAAAAATACTATTTTTCAATCATATGGCATTGACATTTATTTTGACAAGCTGCTGAGTAGAAAGAATAAAAATGTTTGCAGTCATGCTCTAGGGAATTCATTGTAATTATTCTAAAATAAATGAGAAGCAAACTGAAGGCTTTTCTAAGAACAATCCATCAGTCAGTCATAACGGCTTGTTGCCTAATACTGAACCTTCATCTGTCTTTTGTCTTGAGCTCTTTTTTTATTATTTAAATGTCTTCTCCCCTTTTTAAATGGATAACATTCCTTTTATGCCACCTTTTTCTTACTTCAGAATAGCATCCTGTCCACTGGTACTGGTCGCAGTCGGAACTCTCCTCTGACTGAGAGAGCCACGCTGGGTCAGGGGATTCAAAACGGCAAGGACAGGTAAAAACATCGATAAATTTACATGAGATCACTAAAGAATGATGTTGACAAAGGAAAAGGCAAGTAGACTCATAAATTTGTGCTCTCACACACACTTCTTTTCATTATTGGCAACCCAAGTAGCTGCTGTGAGGCAGCGCTACTTCCTCACAAACACACACATAATCCAAACACACTCACCGTGGTTTGTGAATGAAGCACTTCCACAGCTGTCTGAGTGAATCCCAGACCTTGGCTGGTACTCTCCAGAGCTCTGCCAGCTGGCTCAGGGAGGCTCGCAGCCTTCCCCCAGGGCGGGGTGTGAGCCCTCCTGGACAAGGAAATCAGGCCCTCCTGAGAATTTAGGCCAAACCTTCAGTAGATTACAGATTACCCATGATGGTCTGATGGAGGTCTGCCAGTCAGCGCAGGCAAGACTCAAAGGACACACACTTTCTCATATGACACACATGTACTCGTACACACAGACCAGTCTTTAAACTTCTTGTCCTTTAAACAAAAATAATACATTTAAGGTTTTGTTCTTGGATAAGTATGACTTTAAAAATAACAGGTAAGGATTTAAACAAGCACAAATTCAACTAAAGTCTGGTCATTTATTAATATAGTTTTTTTTTTTTTTTCTTGGAGAGAATTAACTTAAAGAAGATTTAACCCTTTATATCTGGCCACAAATGAAACTCCCCTCTTATTCTGAGTTCGCTACTTTTCGTTTGCGTCGTGCACATTGTGATATTCCCTCCCTTGCTCCTTCTGTCATCGTTCCCTGATATAATACATCCCTTAAAACTCACTTCCTCCCAAACAATTGCAAACATTATGGACAACATGATGTTAGATATCTCTGATGTAAACATGCATAGACATACTACATACTCCACTCATGCTTAACCAGCCATATGCTTTTGTGCCTTTTCATAAGCATTAAACATAACCTCACACGTGTGATGCAGTTTTCATTGTCATTATTACTGCTTTATTACTTGTTCATGTGTCTGTCTCAAATGACCTCCTTGTTCCCAACATAGTGATCTACCCAATCACAACAATGAGGCATCAGGTTGTAAAGTTTTACAAATATCCATTTTTTTCCTCTACTCCAAATTAAGCACTAAATGGAACAGAACAGTCATTTGAGACAGCATTGCTTTTATTTATTTATTTTGTACTGTGGGTCACTTAGTCTTTGTAGACTCTGCTAACTTAGTGGTTTTCATCAGCTTTGACTTCAAAGGTTTTTTTAATTTGATCATCATTAATACTCTGAAGTTTGGGCTTTTGTTTTTGTGTGGAAACCCCTCCCCTTCCCAAATCTCTTTATTCTTTTTTCTTTCCATTTCTGTTCTTTCTTTATCCTCTCGTCCCTCTGGATGGACACTGATATTTTCTTGGCTCCTCCTTTAATTTCTTTTCTGACTTTTTTCCACTTCTTGTCTTTATATTATTCTTTCTTTTCTTTCCTGTCTCTCTAAGGAGATTAGGAAGACTTGTGATGGAATTTTAACTCTTGCTGGCTCTATATGCTCCCTGTACCCGCCTCTTAATAGGCTTACACCTACACAAAAATATCTACACACACAAGCTTAAACATACATGTCACACATGCAAAACTCTTGCCACATACTGGGTCGTCCAGTGAATGCTGTTGTTTTTCCATCACAAGCTCCTAATCCCTGTCAGAAAGAGTATATGTGTTTCTCTCAGCTATGCGTTTGTTTTTTGTGTAATTAGCAGCTGTTTGGTTGACCTCTATAAATGTCCCTGTCTCTCTCTGTTGTTGCTCATTCCTCTGCCCTCGTTCTCCCTCCTCAGCTATCTCTCTCCCTTTCTGTACCACTCTCCCCTGTCTCTTACTGTGTTTGTTTCTGTGTGTGGATAAAGTCAAGTTTGAGCTGTCAGCACTGTGTAGGGCTTTGTAGCCCTTAGCAACCTTACTAATTAACAGAAGGTTCAGGAAATACCCAGTCTTGTTTTGCTTAAGTAATTCAATAAAAATTCTCTTTGTTCCTGTACAGTTTAGATGGTGTACAATGGAAAATAACAGGAAGCTATCAATAGGAAAAAATCAAGCACTTGACAAGCAGCTAAATTTACAACATGGACAAGTAGGGTGTTTCAGGTGTTACCAAAGTCATCCCATATCAGGACAGTTAGAACAGCTTTCAAATCGAGCATCTGCTTATTTACACTCAGAGGAGCTGCTGCTTCTTACGTATACATTCTTTCCCAAATAAGAGTTGAAATGTGTATTTTATCCCACAGGACTCATAAATCTTACATTAACAGAAACAGACTTTACTCAAATGTTTGGGTAGGTGATGTCAGAGCTTCCTTAAACAGCATTTCACGCAAACTGAGGAATCTGCTTGAGTGATTACTGTCCCAATTAAAACTATTGTAACACCCAAGGGGAATTTGAAGTATGCAGCCTGAGTTTTTACTTTACATAGCTCCGAAGCAGGCTTGATGTTAACAGTAGTCAGTTATGCAAATTGATTACGAGTGAAACACTAGAGCATTACATGTATTTATTTAGTGATTTTGTGAGTTTGGCTCCTTAGGATAATTCTGTAATGTCAGTAGCCTGTTTTGTATCTGTGTGATTTTTGAGTGTTTTTACTTTACTGGCTCTTACTTTGTCAGTAGTGAGTGTGTTAAAGTTGGTCTTTTGTGCTCTGTCACATAGATTTCACATCTAAAGAATAAGGGAACAGAAATTCCATCTGTGATTTGTATTCTGTGATTCTTCTTGTTGAAAGAAGATTAAATGACAATGACAGCAAAAAGACCAACTTTTGCTGTTATCTTTTTTTCTTGTCTTTGTCTCTCGCTATGATCTCCCTTTGGTCTTTCTTTCCTCTGCGCTTTTCTCTCCCCCACCCCTCCCCCCATTACTGTGTTTGATAAGTGCTGCTTCTAACCATGCTCCACCTCACTTCCCTGCCCACCTACACACGAACCCCGCCCGGAATGTTTGTATGTGTGCCTGTCGTGTGTGTTCGATTGTATGTATCTGTCACTCATATGTGGGCGTGTCTGCATATTGTATGTGTGTATGTGTCGGGCGGGGCACTCCTCCTCCTCTTCCTCCCCCTCCCTCTCAGCCTAAACACTCCGGGCTCCCGTGCCTCCACTGCCTCAGCCGCTGCCGTCCTCTCCTCCTCCTCTTCCTCGCGTCCCCGTCACCACAAGTCCCTGTCCTCCTCCAATCATCCATGCCCCTCTGACCTGCACGCACCACGGCCCAGGCAAGTCTCACTCACTCAACTCTGTCACACACACAGACAGACACGTGCTCACATCTCCCATGGCTCCCTTCCACACACTCGACATAGATCATCCTCACCTCCACAAGAACTAGATGAACAAAGAGGAAAAAGAAGAGGATAAAATCATTTGTTGGCTCTGCATCTACCACTACTGCTACATTAAAGGGGAAAGCACCAGCTTTGGACAAAAACAGCTCTGCCTCTTTTCCACAGTGACTAAATCTGGCACGTATCAGATCAGTAGTGGCCAATATTTTTCACCCAAAATTGTAAAACTGAGCAAAGAGGTGGATTTCTTTTTCCCCAAAGAGTTGGTGTATTCGTTAAAAAATGCTGCTCTGCTTTTGCATCACTTATAAACACATGAAATTGAATAAGAGCTATATCTACTATCCAATGACTTCGTAATTTTAATCATTTTTTTAACAATATGACACATTCTTTATCTGTTTTATGTTTTTCTTCTTGGTACCCAACTGTATTTCTAGTAATGCATGAAGGTGAAATCTACTATAAAATCCAGAGTAAATTTTTTGCTGAGTATATTTCTCCTCATGCCAAGCCAGAACCAGAAAGCAGTTATCATCAGTGTAGAAGCAAAGATGACAATCTGAGGACCCCTTTACAGATTTCATGAGAAAACAGGAGTATGTACCTGTACGTATTTACCACTTTAACATCACCATAGTGAGATGTCCAATATTTTTCACACACTTCACTAGTTACTTAGCAACAGCCACGAAGTAGACTGTGAAGCTCAGAAAGCTGCACTGACTAAACTCGGCATGAAACCTTAACATACCTTGCCTTTGACCAGTCAGTTAGCTTCAAACCTCGCAAATATCCAGTAAACCAAAGCCGAACAGCTAGTGCTTCAGAACAAGATGAGCAGGTTTTTCTCCAAACTGCATCTCTGACAAACCAGAGGTGCTTCTATTCATTTTGTTTCCTGGCAGGAAATGAAAACAGAGGCAGATTCAGAGTTGCCAAAGAGATTTTTTTTATGGACAAGGAGGGACAGGAGAGTCCTTAGTGAGTAAAATGTGCCATCCAGCCCTTTGTATTTGATTGGTCATTGTACTGTTCCATTACAAAGTGTTTTATTTCTGCCTTTAAAGTAGAAGCAGTGAAATGAGCAGAAATAACTTCAAGAAATGGACTGTTCCTCAGGATTTCTAGAGACGGTCAAAACAACAGTCTGAAGCTTTGTTTTTTTTAATGGCAGACAACACAATAGCTAATTTACATACGATGCTTCATGCAGAAGTTGTGAAAATTCACTAAATTCACAACATAAGATGCTTTATTGATGATTATATCTGTTTATGGTCGAAAGTTTTGTATTGTAAGTTATTGCATTTAAATTTGCCTTCATCTGTCCACAAATTTAACACTTAATTCCAATCATCTGTAATCATTTGAACAGTTGTGCTGATTATTGCCTCCCTGAGCCTCATGAACATTGCACAGTAGAGCACGGCAAAATGTTAATAATGTGGTATAAGAACACACATACTCTGGGGAGAACTGGACAAAATACAGATTTGTGTTGATGCATGTTTCTTTGTCTAACTTTTCATTTGTTGCATGCTCAGTATTGATGTTGTAGTACTCTCCACCGTCGTTTTTTTTTTTCTGATGTGTTCTTTATTGATAATGGATTTTCCCTGGCTGGAACAAAGCAGTGTCTTCCATGTAACTTAATTAGTCTCTTTTACTGCATTAGTGAGTCTCCGTTCTGAAAACTGAAGCAGGCCTGGGAAAACCCCATCTCCTTCATGAACTGTTAACTGTACTGCCACATGTCTTGTTAGAGGAGAAACGGGTTAATGTAACACCCTGACTGAAGTGTGTTTTTTGGTGATCTGTGTGCTCACTGTGTGCATTTAGTGGTATGTCTGCCTGGTTTGAGTGTTGTTTTGTTGCCTCGCTCCCCTGCTTGCATAAGACGGTGTCTGTTTCAAGGGCTACTTTGATATTTTGAGTTTTAGTCCTGTGTTTTTCACCTTTTTTCGTGAATTGTGTGGTGGAACCCAGTTACCCTCATACATAGACAGACATACAGTATATAGACAGAAACTGAAAAATGTAGCTAAGATAATGTCAACGTGGCCCTCTGGCTCTATGTGGTTTTGTCTGCTCTATGTTGAAGTCTTGTTCTGTTGCATGCGTCGTTCAGCAGTGAGCTTGGGCTGTTCAGAACCTGGTTGGGAACGCTGGAGAGAAGGTACCACTCCAACACATAGACTGTATCCTGAGTGAGGAATAGGCATCTTTTCTCAGAACAAGTCCCATCCATTCCTTGTTTCATGTAGCCTATACAACCTGTCCCTAAATCCCCATCTGAAAAACTTTAAAAATCTATTCTCATAAATTTATATGACAGCAGACCTTAGCGGTATTTGAATGAGCTAGAGGTGAAGTTTATATTATGGAAATCATGGACGCTCAGCATGAAAATGATCCAGCTGCAGAATGAAGCCGCATTAACCTGCATCCACCTCATGCGATGCCTGTTTAAGATGCTCCTGGTCCTGCCATTTTCTTAAACAGCCAGTGGGAATGCTTTACCTTGTTGAATTAATTAGCAAAACTATCCCCTTCTTCGTCTTTTATAATCCTTTCTGATGGACAGTCATTTTCATAACTCGGTACGTGACACTTGTCCCCACTAATCTGCCTGATCCAGCCTTTCTTTCCTTGCATCTGTATTCAGAGAAGAGCTGCATGTTTGCGTGTCTATTTATCATGTGTCAGTGACTTTTTTTTTTTTCTTTAATTCTGCACCTATTTGACAAACACAGTTTCTGACACTTACAGCCTTCGTCAGCAGATGCGCGACATCAGCTGTTTGCACCTTCAAGAACTTGCAGCAAGTCCTGTGTGTTGCAGCAGCAGTGTATAATAATTACTGATATGTAGCAGTGCAGATGAAGATTGCACTGCTCTGCCCTCCTGCTAAAACATAGACGTCCCTCCTCAGAGCCAGACTGGGCTTTTTAATTAAAAGACCATTAACTCAGACATAGTAAGTGAAGGAAATATACTTTATTGATGTATGTCAGCTGGAAATGGAATGAAAGTATTTGCAGTAGTCCATTCTGAGATCTCTAGATATAAATGGATTGTTCTAATGTAATGAATGGACAACAGTTGTTACTTTCAGATTATTAAGAACACAATTATGCATATTATATTTAATTTGTCAAATTTACATAGCTCTAAATCTTAGATATCGGGCATTTTAAGAATTAGGGTGAGTTATAAAGTTGTTGTTACTTCTATAAAGTTGCATTAATTTCATTCTTGCCTTTGAATGAACTGGGGAAACTAAAAAACAAAATAGCTTCTTCTACAAATGATAATTTAAAATTTTTTTCTTTTAATGAGATTAAGTGTAAGGTCATGCACTCTTCTGACTTGAGAAAATATGTGAACGCAACAAATGCAAAAGCTGCTATGTCTTGCGCAAGACGACGCTTAAATGAGGAACTTTAGGTGTAAATGCATTAGAGAAACATGGGAAGTTAGAAGAACATAAAACCATCATAAAAAGCCACAGTAACCACCTTCCATCACTCAGTATTGTTGTGTGTTCACATGAGAAGCATCAGAGTCTGACTGCCATGTGTTTTGCTGGCACGGCTGTGAAATAGGTCGTAAACCACATGCATAAGTCTCAAAAACATCTACGTTTTTAGAAACTGATGATATGACTTGGTAGTGGAAAAAAAGAAAAAAAATTCAAAATGATGCATTGAAGTGGAACTGTTAATGAGATGTAAATTTGCTACAAGTCTCATCCTTTTACAAACAGTACAGCAAAAGTAAAATACAGGCACTGTTTATATTTGGGTGATACATTGAACATCACTGTGTTCTGCTACTATTTTACACTAATTGGCAGCTTTCCCTATTTTCATACATGACATTTGACCTGAAAGTGATTTATCGTCTCTTGAATTGCAGTATCATTGCAGCTTGTGTTTTTATTTCTATATTCGTCTGCCTTCCTGTGTGTGTGCTTTGCTCTTTGTGTTGTCTTTTGTTTGTTGTCTGCTGCAGGTGTGCTTTGTGCCACACACTAGCACCGAAGATGCTTACAAAGCTAACAAGAGCCTTTAGGTCAATGCTTTAGCTGTAGTGCACAAGTGTTTTTGTGACTTAGTCTTTGTGTGAGAGAAGTGGAGGTTTCCCATGCTTTGTCCCCACGGCCGAGGCTAAGAAGATTAAGTGTGCCTATCTAAGAGTGTGTTTGTACCTGATGTGGCCTTAAATGTTGACTTGGACGACTTTAGGGATTAGATGAAACATCAGTGCAGGCAGCTGTTGAACAGACTTAGATACTTGTATGACCTTACACTGAGGTAAGCAGCAAACAGGAAGTGATTTCTTCTGTTCTTGTTTTTCTAACTGCGTATACCTCTCCCACTCCCATCCCCTACTCCGATCCTCTTCTTTTTTTTTTTTTTTCTTAATATTTGTTTCTTTCCTCCTACATCACCTGGTCCACTCCTCTCCCTCCATCTACACTCTGGCTGTTTTCTTTTTCATTCCTCCTCTTCTTTTGCCACCTTTACCTTCTGGATTTTTCTGATTTGCACCTCCTCTTCCTTGCCTTCTCTCAATCACACACTCCAACCTCTTTCACACCTCTTTCCTCTACTTCATCACATCTCTGCATCTCTGTGAACTTATCCTCACCATCCCTCCCGGCATTTCCCGCTTCTCTCTTCCCATCCTCCTGTAGCGCTCCACCTCAGCGGGCGCCCGGTGCCTCCCCATCTGCTCACAACATCAGCAGCGCTGCCGTGACAGACCGCAACAACTTCTCCAGAGGGGTGGGCATACGCAGCACGTTCCATGCAGGCCAGCAGAGGGGCGCCCGGGACCAACAGGGCTCAGTCTACCCCGGTGGACCTGCTTCTCCATCACTGTCACATGGTAATAGCCAGGCCCGGAGGACACATGGCGCCACAGGGATTTTCAGCAAGTTCACCTCGAAATTTGTACGCAGGTGAGTGGTCTTAGAGGCAGAACCATGGGAAGAGTGACACATGACATATTGCAGAATTTGAATACTTGCAGTGTTTGAAGGGATGTAGGGAAATGAGATGAATAGGCAACCAGGAGCATATCAAGCTGCTCTCAGGGAATTTTCACACCAATAGTAAGCATTTTGTCCTTGGTTTAGTTCCTTTTCACACTGTAACATCAAAGCAGTCACTATAAACCACATGAGAATGTTGACTCTGCCTCATGGCCAGATTATTTGGCACTACAACAGGAAAGTAAGCACAGGAATTAGGTCCTAAGTTCTTAGTTTGGCAGCTAGTTGCTACTACTTTTGTGCAAGTAAGACAGTGTATATGTTATACTACATTTCAGCAGCAGCATATCTGGTTAAAGGTGCCATTTAGCTCAAGTTCAAAAATCTTACCGGTCAAATTATATTCCCAATACAAACTGCTCCAGAGTTATCGACGACTACTTCTAAGCAGGCATAGGTTTTTCGTTCCATACTGTTTACTCATGGCCAAAAGAACTGTATGAAAGGAGAACACAAACTTGGCTTTGATTCAGATGGGATAAATAAAGGCTGTTAGGGTGAAAACATCTATATTCTCAATGAACATTTTAGCTAAATCTCACACCGCAAACTCAAAGCCGTCCAGATAGCAACTGTTCTATTTATTATCCAATTACTTTGTAACCCAGGCTCAGCGCAGCGCTTTTCCTGAATACTGAGGTTTCAGCTGAAAAAAGAAAATGACTAGGTTTACTTTGCAAGTCATCTCGTGTGCATATTTCTTCTTAGTAAAGACGTAGTGCGTCCGTGTCATCACCGAGTATTTCTTCAGGCCTCATCTCATCCCTATCACTAAACTGTAGCTGATCTCTAACTCAGTACAGTGCAGAGAACGAGAGAGGAAGGGAACAGCTGTGTCGTCTATAATTTTCTCGGGAGCAGTGGTGATTGAGGAGTAATTTTGGTTTTGGTTCCACATCAGGCCTAGTTTTCATTTTCCCCCCTCTAGTGCAGGTTGGAGCAGTACAACAACTCTCATGGGTACCTGGTTATAATGAAAGGTACCCTTGTTTCACTTTAACTTATTTTAATTTTTCTCTTGAATTGGAGCCAATTTTCTAACTTTCGTCCTTTAAGTACAATTAGGTAAAGGGTTTAAAAGAGTTGAAGGAAAAGCCTGAATAACATAGTACCTCTAAAAAACCAAACCAAACACTAATTTCAAATGCAAATGTACAGGAAGTAAATATATTGCAGATGCTGCTTAAGACATAATTCAGAAATGTAATAGCTGTCAGTTTTCAATCCTGCACTTGCAGAGCAAAAAAAAAAAAAAAAAGGATAAGAAGAGCAGCGTTTCTGAACAGCATATTATTATCAGAGGTTAGAAGTGCAGTGTGGAGGAGAGGAAGAGGCAGGAAGTGAGGACTCAAAGACAGCACAGTGAGCAAAATGAAAAGAGAAAGTGAGCAATGCACAGAAGGGGGGGGAAAAACAGCAGGTAAGGTTAACGTTCTCATCATCCGGCCTGGTGTCATGGCTGTCATCTCCCAGCCAGCACTGGAAGATCTGTAAGGAAACAAGTAGTGAAATATAAGGGGAGAGTGAAGAAGAAAGTGATATATAGTGTGAATTTGCTGGGAATTTTGAGTGAGCAGTTGTGTTTTTGATCATTTTGTGAGCTTGAAGACAGAAATTGAGAATGATCAAGTGTCTTGTCTGAATATATGTGTGTGTGTGTGTGTGTGTGTGTGTGTGTGTGTGTGTGTGTGTGTGTGTATAAGTGTAAGAGGCAGAGGTACAGGCACAGCCACTCTCCAGGCCTCCCACTCGGAGATACTGTAGCTCCGTGGCGACAGTATCCATGGTTACACCGGAGATATCACTTTCCCCCTCAACTATAAATACCGCTAGTGGGGACACCTTGACTCACATGCACACACATACACACACACATACCAGTTTGGCATGTTGGTAGGAAGTAGAGGTGGTAGAGACAGAGAGATTGTATTGCATTTGCACAGTTTGACTGCACACACACAGCTTGAAGGTGTGTGTTTTATTAACATATCATATAACCTCACCACAGCACTTTCCCGCTTGGTCTGGAGAGTGATGTTTCTCCGTCCTTCAAACACACTGGTCTTCGATAGGTGTGAGTGTGTGTGTGTAAAAGAGATTAGGTTGTAGCCTTCATTGAAGTTATTGCTTAACCTGTTCTCTCTTTTTTTAAAAAAAAATGTCTTTGTGTTTAAACAGGAGATGTTATTATCAACATGCTTCCTTTTTGTGTTATCACGATTGAACTTCTCACCTCACACACTTCTTTTCAGGATTCCCCAGGCCTGCTCTGTTGAGAGGCGGGGGTTCAGACAGGGCGTCATACTGGAAATTTCCCATAGAGCCCACTTAAAATCTCTCTGCTGTGTACATTTAATCATGTCTGTTCACACATTGACACCAATAACATCAAAAGTAACTCTGATTTTCTTTTCTTTTCTTTTTTTTTTTTTTTAATGTTCATTTCGGTTTGGTGTTTTGCAATGTTGCTTTGCCTCTCCAATCCCAAAGTGAGCCTTGTTCATGTTGGACTTTCTTCTGTCAGTTTGTTTGAAAGTTTGCAATTCAGACGGCAGCTTGTCTATTTAATATATGCGTTTTTATACATACGTTTTTTCTCTTTCTTTCTTTATCCCTCTTTTTGTTTTTGTAGAAATCTCTCGTTCAGGTTTCCAAGAAGGTAGGCAACATCCCAAACGTTAAATATAACCCCTTGATATACATACGTATATTCTCTCTTCATATATATTTTACATATATATCTCCTCCCCTTCTGGTGTTTCGTGCAGCTTTTTGTTGAAATTTTCCCTCGTGCCTTGAGCCTTATCTTTTCTCCTACCATTTTTTTCTGTGATTGGCCCCCTTTTTTTGAGCCTTCTGGTTTTGAGTGCCGTGTTTTGGCCCATTTGATTTTTTTTTTTTTTTAATTTTTTTAATTTCACTAACTTCCCCCTCACTCACGCACTCACCCTAACTCACTCACTCCATCACCCATGCAGCACAATAACACCTCACCCCTTCCTTTCTCTTCGTCCTTCCATCGCCCCACCCACCTCTTCCCCATCCTTACCCTTTTTTCTCCATTTATTCGCCAGGTAGAGTGTGTGTGAGATTGTATGCCCCTTAGCATCCCAGATTTAGGTCACGTTGTAATGGTGTAATAGATCAAACTACTTCCCCTCTTCACCATTTCCTTTCGTAGCTTCAGATGCAGGTAACGTTGTCCCTTTCAGTCCTCTAGAAACACTAATATGGTAAGAGAATACACTGTGGTAATAGCCTCATTTTTACAAGCATCTGATAGACTGAAGTGACACTATTAAGGTGTTTGAGTCATGTATTCCAGGATGTTTAACGTTGCTAACAGCCTAACGCCACCTTTCAAATTCCACCAAATCATCACCCATCTCACTCTCCTGCCGTCATCATTTTGCCCAGTAAAATAATTTATTAGCCGTACGGGCCGAGCGCCTTATGACCCAGGGTCATAACAGCCTGTTTTTAGGCTTTCCGTGTACTTTCCCTGAAGATCCCGCAAGGGAAGTCATTTGTAAGAGCAAGTCCCCGGCTATAGTTGGTGGTTGGATGGAGGTAGATAGGAGGAGGAGGGCCCAGGAGGG
Organism: Ostorhinchus rueppellii; assembly: GCA_030068375.1. NCBI lineage: Eukaryota > Metazoa > Chordata > Actinopteri > Kurtiformes > Apogonidae > Ostorhinchus > Ostorhinchus rueppellii. The sequence continues at coordinate 12,111,912 of JAQQZY010000011.1, forward strand.
ACGGGGCTGCAGTGTTTCTCAGGCTGCACTCTTTCTGGAGGCTGCACTCTTCCCTTTTTCTTTCATTGCTCTGTTTTCACTCTGGCACTGGCTCTCTAACAGCAGCAGCAACAGAACTGGATGGCTTTGACCTACTCTGGCTGGAAAAGACCTTTACACTGTGATCACACTTACTGAGCACAGATCGTGTCATATGTATATATTTGTACTGAGACACCCCAACTGTAAGATAAATGCTTGTTTTATCTGTGTACATAGTGAACATATGACAACATACTGCACGTTTCTCCAAATACACACACAGATTGCTTTCTTTCAGCAGGTAGAGCTTTTTTTTTTTGTGTAACCCAGACCATTGCTCCACCTGGTGGTTAGAAAGTATAGTTAATTTTTATTCACACAGCATTAAGAAGTGCTTCCTGCCATTTTTAACCCTCAAAGACCTTAACAGTTGCTGGCAATCAAAAGCATCTAAAATGTTTCATAGCTTTTGAGCCATTAATCTGATCAATACATTTAAATAATTCAAGTAAAATGCGATTTGAGAGCTTTTCAACAGATCTGCCCTTTTGGGATGCTCAGAAACTCCATAGTGAATATGGAAAAACCCTCATGTATTGTGTCAAAACAGATGGAGTTTAACAAATGATATTAATTGTAGATGCTTATTTTTATGTATGTTATGATATATTTTGTTTTAAAAAGTCACCTTTACTCTGAGCTTTTATAAACACCTACTTAATCAATAAAGTAAGTAAATGAAAATATTTTATTTTTAATGAAAAATACAAAAAATGATAGCATTTTAATTTAAGGTTAGATGTAGCGAAACATTCATTTAGAAGTTGCCATAAAATAATTGTAAGTCTTTAAGGGGTAAAGTCTTGGCTATTTCAAGATTCTCGCTCATACTATTTGAGAGGAATATCTTGCATGCTACATGCAAAGATTTTGAAATATAGGTCAGTTCAATATAATCGTATGAAAGGTATTTGATGTGAGTTATCATCTTATCAGTCCCTCGTGTTCCCTTGATGTCACAGTTTCTCAGTAAGGTTGCTATTTTGCATCCCTTCCAGTGCAGGGCATGCAAAATGGCACATCTGATTTCACACCGGTCATCAGTTTACTCTTTATTTTTTCCTGTACAACTTCACTTTTCTCACTTGTCATTTCCCATTTGCTATTTTTAACCATGTTTCTATTGCAGGAGCTATTTAAGTTTTTTTTTGTTTGTTTGTTTTTTGTTTGTTTTTTTAAAGGACAAAACAAAAGTGATGTTTTTTCTTTCCATGAATTGTTGAATTTGTCACTGTGTCTACCATTGTCTGCATGTATTCTGCTGCTGTTTGTCTTATTGTTGCCCTGTTTGTCTGCTTTTTTTGTGTGTGTTTCCTGTCTCGTCTGCTGGTATGAGAGAGAATCTGTGTGCATGTGTCTGACATAGACGATCTGTTGTTTTCAGGTGTGTGTGTGTGTGTGTGTGTGTGTGTGTATGGTTGTGTGTAGGTCCAGTGTTACTAATAAAGGCTTTAACTCAGCAGTGGGATCAGTCATGCTCCTAACCTCCTTTAGCTGAAAGGACTCGCCCTCACCATGCCAACCCGTTCCAAACCATTCCATTCCAATCAGAAGCAGTTCATTTTGTTCATGACATTAGATTTTTCACAACCCATTCCATTCTATTGTAAGCCATTTCATCCTGGTCCATTATGATCCATTTTCTAACATTTTAATTCATTACATTTTGTTTTATTCCAAAGCACCCAGGCAATGTCCATACTAATGCGTTTTTGTTTTGTAACACAAGTTTTACTGTAGTCGTCTGAATACTATTAGTAAATGTAGTATTTTTAGGATGCCTAAAGACTCCCTAAAGACGCTACTGACCCCGTTTTAGATTGTAAACTCTAGAGATGTGTTGTGGTGTCAGGCGGCAGAAATGGAAACTGATGGAAATAAACCATAGTCTTTCCTCCGCAATTATTTAAACTGTTGATTCATACGTAATATTTTCTACAGTATTGATTAGTGCTTTGAGCTATTAAGTGTCAAAATTTTGTAAAATCTTTTTTTAGTCCCCTAAGCCAGGGATTCCCAAAGTGGGGTACTTTGAAGAAGCCCCAGGGGTACTTGAAATTTTTTTTGGGGAAAAATACATTAAATAAGTTATGTATCAAATGTAAAATAAATGAGAAATAATGCTGAAATATAAAACACAATAATACATTCATATAATAGTTTTATTGTCAATCATCTTGTTTAAACTTTGGTAATATTTTAAGAACATTTCTATTTTATATTATTCAGAATGAGTTTGAGTAGCTACGCAATTATTTTTTTCTGAAAACTTCATGTATTAATGACCAATTTATTTTTCTTATGAATGAAAGAGGGCACTATTCAGTTTATATTTTGCACACAAGTTCATGTAAAAATTGTGTTTTTATATATATATACACACACACACAGTTAAATATATGTTTGTTTACAAAGTTTTGAAAATATAAACAGACACCTTTGGCACAGGAACAAATTTGACCAAATTTTTTTCAATGAAAAAATGCTGAAGTGAGATTTGGGGGTACTTGGCTAAAAAAAATAAGTATATTCCAGGGGGAACTCCACCACTGCCTTAAGCTCAATATATCATCCCCAAAGGTGTTATTTGGTCCAGAGGAGTAAACAAACAAAAAAAATCTCAAATTGAAGACACTGATATCTCCTCATACTGACAATTAATGTAACAGATGGGCTCATCAATACCTGTGTCCCTTTCTCAACAAAAAAGCAAAACACCATTCAGCTATTAATTCAACATGAATTCTGTTGTTCTGGTGTTTTTGCGCCTGTTCTTTTGGTTAAATTCTATATTTTATCACAACATTTCCACAGAGGTAAGTTGTTATTTACAGTTCTTCTTATCCAGTGCGTTCAGTTGGTTATATCTGATGCCTTTTCTGTATCTTAAAATGGATAGAGGCCATTCTGTAACAGTGGGATTCTAACACGCTGTAATAAAGTGAATACATTAGTGTGGATTTAGCCTCTTATTTCCAATCCTCTGTTTTCCATGTCTAATTTTCTGATTCCTCATGTCCATCACTCATCTTTTCAACCTACTGGACTGCTGTGGCTCTAATAAAAACGTTTGTAAAGAGTGAAATGGCTTTACTCAGACCTGGATCAGCTGCTGTAGCAGTGCGTTATGGGTTGTGAAGTCCTGTGAACAATGGATGCAGTTGGGGTGGAAGGTTCAGGCAGGCATGGCGAGCAGCGGCTGGCTTATTTACTGTTTAGAGAGTCCAAATGTTGCCCCTGGTCTTCAAAAAAAAAAAGACTAAACTTTTGTTGATTTTTCTCGAGGAGTCCGTATGAGGGAGAGGGTCGAGATGAGGGGAGCAGGTGAGACACAGAACGGACCGAAAATCCCCCACCCCCCACCCACCCCTATAAAACTCCAGTCTCAACCAAAACCGCCTGCCAATCAATAGACTGGAATCCGATCAGTAGCTGATCTCTGAGCTTGTTGTGAATGGCTGGGAGAGGGAAACGAGGTGCCATGTAATTGGTTGGTGATGGTGATAAGAAGGGCCTAGTTTTAACCAATCAGGGTACGGGACAGTAGCAGCGATTGGTAGCATCCCAGAGAGTAAGAGTGCCGGTGTCGGAGGTTGACCTGCATGGTGGGTGTGTGTACGTGTTTGAGTGTGTGAAGGGGGAAATCCAAATCCTTCAGTACCCAAATGTGTGTTTGTGTGTCAAATAAATCAGAAACTAATATCACGAACGCTCTAAAAATGTCCGCACTTCTTTGTAACGTACACACAAACACACACGGGGGTACTTAAATTTGCTCTTTGTCTTCATTCATTTCCACAACCTCATCATCTCCCTCTTCCTCTCGATCCTTCCATGTCTCCCTCCTCCCCTCCATTTTTGTCTCTACTTTTTAAACTCTCAATTCTCACTTTTTCCCCTTCCTCTCTTTTTTTTTTATTTCACTTTTCACCCTCCAAACTCTCTCCCTCCTCCTCCTCTTCCTCCTCCTCTTTTCTTTTCTTCCTCCCCCTGTGCTCTCCTTCGTCACCCTCCCATCCCTCCTTCCAGGTCCATGCTAAGCAGCACCGTGGACAAGTCCGAGAAGACGTCCGGCGGCGTCCTCTCCTCCTCTTCCAACAATGACGAGAACAACTCCTCACCTGGATCTGGAAACACTGGTCAGTTTGGTTTTCCACTGAAGAACATTTAAAGCGGGGATATTTTCAGCTACGTTTCCACTCAAAATACAGAAAACTCGGCTCAAAACTCTCGTCCTTGAAACTGCAATATTCCTTACTAGTTGTCTGCATTTCTACCAAGGTCTGCAGACCTGTGAAGATTATGAAATGAGCTTGGTTGCATGTGAAAAGGTGCAGTAGTATTGTACTTGGACTTCACCAGTTTTTCAACCTTGGGGTCACCAGAAATTTCTAGTAATTGATAAAGAATAAAAACTGACTAATAAAAAATGTATGCTGAATTGAGAGAGACAAATGTTTGCTGTGGTCGGTTTAAGAAGCTACAGCTCTTTGATAATTCATAGTTTGAGTTATTGTTTGTTCAGTATTCATTGTCAGCCTTGTAAATCCAAGCTGGAATGACTGTTCATATCCTGACCAAGGAAAATCTAATTCTCTCTTTGTGCATTAATCTGGACCTGTTTTTCTGCCTCCATCTATAATAATATACATTATATAGACTAAATGTCACCTAAAATTAACCTTTATTTGCAGCATAGTACAGCAAACTATTACATGATCATAACGGAAATAATTTTAGCCAAAAAAAAGTGTCGTTTTGAATGTCTGGGGTCGCCACGAAGTTGTGATGTTAAAATGGGGTCACGGGCCAAATAAGGTTGGGAACCGGTGGTCTACAACCTTTTTAAAATGTTGTGAGTACCAAATAATCAGACATATTCACAGTTCCAGGCCCAGGGACATCCGTCTGGGACTATTTTAGCCCCGAAAATAGTCCCTAAAGCTACATTTAGAACCTGGTAGTAGACCCTGCAGTAGAAACAGAGCTTTAGTAAACAAACTATGACTAAAACAAACAGAAAATAAATAACTAACTTATTGATAAACTTTAAGTAACATGCTAAGAATTGTAGTCACATCAGTTTAGTTCTTCCCAGTGTTAACGGTTCATGTTTATAAGTATAAAATTATTTTTGCACAATGCGATACATTTTAATAAACAGCTGTTTTTATGACTAATATTTCAGGTTCTATAAAACAAGGTTTACATTCATAATAGCTGGAATACGTGAAAGCCTGTCAGTTCCTCCAAGTATATCTAAAACAACTTTATTCGCTTGTAAAATTAACAACTAAACTCAAATCAGAAACTAAACTCCAAACTGAAATAATCAAAATGAATTCAAATTCCAGATACAAGAAAACACTACCCACTAATATTTTTTTCTTTGTTCAAAGTGTGTGTGACTCACAGGGTTCTCACCACAGAAACTAAATATAGAGTCCATAATCGTGTTTTCATTGTAGTGAAATCATGTGAATATAATAATAGTGGTTTTGTTGCCTATGATTGAGCTGTTTATACCTACAGAGCCCACCGTGTTTCTATGGAAGCTGAGGACAGATTTATTTTCTCGTCTTTTTCTTTTCCTTTTTATAATTGGTTGCGTCGAGCCATAACAAGGATTACTGTCACCTACTATGTCACCTACGCTGTCGGTTAGTTATTATCCCCGTCATTAAAAAGCCCAGACGTGGAGGACGTGCACATAAAATCCGTCTTTTAATCATAATTTTAATTGCAAAGTAAAAATAATCATGAAGGTATTATGTGCAATTTGCATAGAAATACAGGCGAGAGAAAAAGAAAAAACTAAGAAACAAAAAGCACCAAAACAAAATCTTAAACTCAATTTAATCCACGGTTCAAGGCATCATCACAATAATAGTGCAAATAAAGTTTTCGGACATCCTTAAATTTTTAAGATTTTGCAAAATGTCAAATAATAATTGCAGGGAAAAAATTTTGTTTCAAAAGGTGTGGCTGTACTAGACACAAATAAATACAAATCTCTCAATCTTTCCCTTTTTTTTGTTACAAAGTTTTAAAAACTTTTTAAAAACATTTGAAGTTAAGACTCAAATAAATCCCTGGGTAGGCAGGAGGTATTAGGACACTCTGCTTATAATAATAATAATAATAATAATAACCAAACTCAGTTCTTGACAGTTTGAACGTGTCATGCCCTGGATGTAATTTTATTTTATTTAAACATCCAGTTTTGACCTCTATGGAACAGAGCATGTGCAGAAGGGAGCATGTAGGTTTGGAGAATGAAACAACACCTGACAGAGTTTGATGACTGAACAGTGATCCTTAATGTAATATATCACAAATGCATGGGATGTCTAAACCTTTTCCACCTGTAGATGCTTATGAAGGTTATACTCTAAACTTTTAGTCCCGCCTACATTCTCAGGTCACTCTTCTCTTCTTGTTCTTTCTCCTCAGGTGGCACCGGCACCCCCCCAGCCATCGCCAGCCAGAAGGACTCAGCCAAGCCGCGTTCTCTGCGTTTCACCTGGTCCATGAAGACCACGTCATCCATGGAGCCCATGGAGATGATGCGTGAGATCCGCAAGGTGCTCGACTCCAACAGCTGCGAGTACGAGCTGCGCGAGCGCTACATGCTGCTGTGCGTGTCAGGAAACCCGGCGCGCGACGACTTCGTCCAGTGGGAGATGGAGGTGTGCAAGCTGCCGCGGCTCTCCCTCAACGGCGTGCGCTTCAAGCGGATCTCAGGCACATCCATTGCCTTCAAGAACATTGCGTCAAAGATTGCCAACGAGCTCAAACTGTGAGTGCAGAGGAGCCGCGAGGAGAGATGAGATGGAGGTGTGAGGAGCAGGAGGGTGAAGGGGGTGCTAGGATAAAGTTGATGCTGTATTTAGGGAGGGGCCGCTGTGGAGGTCAGGAGGTAAGCTAAAGGTGGGGGATCACTTTTAAAGTACCATGATTGTTATCTGGACTTAAGGTCTGAAGTAGGGCTATATCAGTTCTCTGAGACTAGAAAATCCTTGTTTTCTAGACGTTTTTCTTTAAGTTTAAGGCCCTGCGGTTAGAAACTCTGAGTTCATTTCCTCTGTTGTGAAGTACTTACAGACTGAGGGGGTCTCTCTGCCGGGGTTTTTGTCACGTTCTACTTAGACGTTCCACTCTTCTGCATGTCCGATCTGCTCTCTCTGTTTTTTAGGAGTCACACTTTGATCACTTTGACCACTCCTGTCACTTCCTGCTATTTATTCAGTTTCTCTGCACAGTTTGGGGTTGGGGGAGGGGCTACACTAAACATAGGGCTGGACGGTAGAGACGGAGGACAAAGAACAGCAGAAAGCTGAAAAAAAGAAAAAATAAACTCTGAATATCTAACAAGTGCTGATGATGGACTAGAAAGGAAAGTCCAGGTTGGAATACGGAGCCTTATTTAGCTGGAAAACTCCTGAGACGAGTTTGGATTGAATTCTCCAAAACTGAACGGACTCCAGCTGAGCAGATGCTGTGGCCCTGAAGCCCACATCTCACACACACACACACACACACACA
>JAQQZY010000011.1:12131025-12149050 GCA_030068375.1 Ostorhinchus rueppellii
CTCTCCAAGTCTTCTTGGAACAGTGGATTGTGACACTTTCACCCCTGCCCTGTGGAGGTTGCCAGTGATGTCAGTGACTGTAGTTTGGGGGTTTTTCTTCACAGCTCTCACAATGTTTCTGTCATCAACTGCTGTTGTTACCCTGGGCCGACCTGTTGGATGTTTGTTGCTCACTACACCAGTAGTTAGTTTCTTTTTTCAGAACATTCCAAATTGTTGTAGTGTCTATGCCCACTGTTTGTGCAATAGCTCTGATCGATTTTCCCTCTTCTCTCATCTCCAAAATGGCTTGCTTTTCTCCCATACACAGCTCGCTGGTCTTCATGTTTGGTTACCAGAAAATGCTGTTTTCACAGGTCAAACCCAAAGCCATAATATTTTTGTCTCAGTGATTACTGACTGATGATCTATTGAGCCGCAAAGTGCGAATCTGTGAATCTCTTGCCAAGTTTACCACAGTGAGTGTTAACATTCTTCACATAGTCTACATGTATCTGTATTGTACTGAAGGCGCTGAACCCAAACAGCTCACACCCTACTTTTCAGTAACCCTGGTCGCCTGACTTCTAGGTCTCTTTTTCTCCTGAAGGCACATTCATCTCCAGCTGCAGCCCAAACATTAGGCTATGTGATATGGCTGCTCTTCTGCCTGTGCTGTGGGCGTCAACCTAACTTGCCATGGTTCTAGCGTGATTGGTTCGGTGCAGCGCTACTTAATTATGATTGGCTGTTCTTATGTCTGTCAAAACATGGACGAATGAATTTTATCAAAATTAATTTGAGCATGTCTCATATTTCTATTGAGGAAACTTATATCGCGAATCGTGATATACATCATTATCGTTTTATCACCCAGCCCTACCATAGAGGATTGAAGTTCTTACAAGTTAAAACCTTTTTAAGACTACTTGGAACAGAATTTAATGTCCATTTCACAGCTATACTGGCAAAAATTCATGGCTCTTAAGATTTAGGAAAATGTATTTACTCCAACACCTGGGCTACAAAGTTAGCAATACTTGGTTCCAAATTTCAAAATAAATTGTTGGGTGGAACCAAGTAGATTAGTGTTACTTTCTTTGCATCTTGGACATTTAACAGACACATTTAAACACAATCTAGTGAACAAATTTATGGCAACATCACTTAAGACCTACCATATTAAATGTAATGCCTTAAAAAAAAATTTTTAAGGTATTACAGGCAAATGTGTAAATTCAAGACTTTTGAGACTTTTTAAGACCCTGCAGGAATCCTGTAACTCGAGTTCATGATCTATTTCTTTCTACTAAATGTAACTTGTATTTGTTTCTAGGCCTTTCATAATTATATAATCACCTGATGACAATTATTTGTGTGAACCATGACATTTCATCCCTATTTCTGTGTCATTGTTCACTGTTTGAGATTTGACAGATGCTTTTTCATATCTTGTTGGACCCCCTTCATTCAAAGACATCACTTCAGTCATGTCATTGCATATTCAGTTACAAGGTTTGTATATTTAGGTTAGAGGTATGTGTATCAATAAGCTTTTAGGCTTATAGTGGAACAGAAACCGATCAAATGTAAGATTATGACCACTGAGGGGTGAAGTGGTCAAACTGTATATTCAGGGTTCCCACTCCCTGAAAATTCTTTTCCAGGACTTTTCCACGATATTTTCTGATATTACAGAGACAAGTTATCACGTCATACACTAATCTATTCCCCCGTCCCCCTCATTCTTTGGAAGTGTTCTTCTCTACAGTGACAGTTGTAACTTGCATTTACCCAGATCATTTCTGTTTATTACTCAGACATTTGATGTGCAGTCTATGGCTATGATTTATCCATGAAAAGTTATGACAAATATATCATAGAATAACGCAAACACACCCACAGGTTACAGCCTAGCACTTCATTAGCCTGACAAACTGGAGTTACAATGTTCAACTGGGCAATTTCCCACTCAACTTTCTCTTCTCTTATTTACTCTCCTGCAATTCCTCTAAAAACATTTGTATATTTTCACTGAAAAACAATTTCCTTCATTTCATCTCGGTTGAGGCACACAAGATCACAAAGCAGGGGGAGGATAAATAATTTTCCAGGACATTTGACCTTTTTACTCATTTTCCATGATGCCTGGGAACCCTGAGATTACCTCTTTACATGTGAAGTTAAGGGTTGAGTCTCCAAAACTACAGGCCTACAGCTGTTTGTACCAAAAGAACAAATGGATCTCAAGATTATGAAGCATCATCTTTGAGCCTTCAATGTTCACTTGATTCCTAATACCCCGCCACCACCATCGGAAGGTGCCACTGTAATGAGATAATCAACACTATTACCACTCCCTCAGTCTCACTGATCAGTGTAAACAGTCCAAGACAAATACTTAATTACAATTATCTGCATGATATTTAATAAACCAAAGTGTTATTATTGTGCCATAATAAGCACTGGTAAATATATTTATGTACTGTTTGCATTTATCCTCATGATGGAATTTCTCATTAACACCTGGAATCTCTCTGAGGATGAATGAAGTCCTGTCTTATCTCCAAACTCAACACTTGTCAACAGCCTGTCCAGCACGACACATGGTTTATGAGCAGATTCTGTGTGTGTAAAACATGAATATGAGTGTGTCTAACAGCCTGGCATCTGGTTGAGAATGTAGCAAAGCCAGAGAGGCGAGGTGTGGTGACTCTGTAGGAACAGAGGAAGAGGAGGCTGCCATCTTTACTCACCCTGCACTGCCAGGAGCTGCTCTTCTGTGGTCCAACGAGAGTTCATCTTAGGGGCAGGCTGAGAGACAGAGATTAGAGTGTGAGGGAGGTCGGTTGGTTAAAAAAAAAAAAGGGGTGGTGGAAAGAGGGGCAAAAACGACAGCGTGAGAGCAAAGAGCAGATTAAAACTAATCTCAGTCCCACAAGGGGTGAAATAACTTTTGGGGGGGAGTTGGGGACGGGGCACAGACGGTGGAGGAAAGAGGAAGAGAATAGAGTGAAGAAAGATCAAAGATGGAGAACAGAAGGAAGAAGGAAGGAGAAAAAAACAAATAGGACAGATGTAGAATATAAAAGAAAGGGAGACGAAAGTGGACAAAAAAAAAACCCCGCCTACCTCAGATGGTCTGAAAGTGTCAAGTCCCTCAGTGAGGGTGTGTTTCAAACTGCTGTTGTTCTGTTTAATGCTCTGAACCTGAAAGAAACAGTGGAAATGAACCAAGATCACAGTTGTCCTTTAGGTTTACTGTTGGGATTAACCATCACTGGCAAAGCACATAGGGAGGATTTAGAAACATGGGCAGCATCAGAATTAAAACTGTCCAGTTTTCCTGTCAGTTTGGGTTAGGTGACATTTTGTATGTGCATTTTTCATCACATTTTGTTATTGATGATGGTTATAATACTCCTCCCTGTCAGCTTAATGTTAAGGTTGGCCATCTTTTTCATTATGACATGACAGACACACAGAGTTTCATTTATTTCTGAAACCCTGACTTTTTTTTTTTTTAATCTGACTGCATCACATCATTGCTACCATTTCATGTGGGCCTTTAGCATACACCGACAATGACTGTTATGTAGCATATTTTTACTGAGAGTGAAGAATCTGGTAACAAACTGCCATCAGATTTTAAAGTTTTTTATCCTCTGGCATAATCTATCAATGACATTTTACTTATTCTCATTCAAGTTCATTTTGTTTATATTTCAATCGCTTATATGTTGACTCCACTTTAAGGAACATGCCCGCTTGGGTTTAAAACAACATTTGACTCCTTACAGGACATATGTACCTGTCTCTTAAGCGACACCAGCTGTGTGTCCAGCTGTCGTATAGTTAGCACTCCGGCATCATGGGAGGCCGACAGGGACATGATGTCACCCTGTTCCAGGTGCATGCCCTTTGGAGGCCTGCGGCGGGCTCTGAGCGGGTGGTGGCGGTATTGAGCTCCAATGTTCTCCTTCTTCACTGGCCCAGAGCGTCCGGGAATGGCCTTGTCAGAGTTGGCGCTGTTAGGGTTCTGTTTCACTGCCTGTATGGACCGAGCCACCACACGTGTATTAATAAAGAGCATCACAAGGAGACATTCCACCAGAAAGTTGTTTAAAAGGCAACTCAAACAAACAAACAAATCAGTTTTAGAATCCGTACCTCTTTCTTGGCATCAATCTCAAAATCACTATCACTGCCGGGGTCTCCCTCCTCCAGCTCATCATTACTACAAGAACAAAAGATGGAAATGGTCAAAGTCTGTCCCAGACGTCTTTCTTTCTTCAAAAGGTTATTTCTGTAGCGCTTCAGTGTGTTAGCTGAAAAAGACAATCCAAGAAGTCATCAAATGGATCTCATTCACATTTATGAGATTCTTGTTTCCAAGAATATTTATTGAGTGTCACTTAACAAGCGAGTTTTCCAAATGTCAGATGAAAACTTAATGAGTCCTTTCTGCCCAGTCCAAGGTTATCATACAGGGTTTTTCCCAGTTAGTGCATCAGTGGCTGAGACGGTCTTTTTTGTTATCAAACTGCATTACTGTAACATTTAGAAAACAGCTGGAAGAAATTTGAAACAAATCAGTCAGCACACTGTGAATTACACACAACCCAGGGTTAAGATGCCTATTTCCAGGGAAGGAATAGCTTTTCTGTTTCTTCTGCTTAGGCGTTGTCCAAAAATGTAATCATAGTAGAGAACCTCCTGTTACTGTTAACAAAAACTAAACAGAAAAACATTTTTCTGATACAAAAATAAATGTGATGCGCTGTAAAACTACTTACAAACTGAAAGTCTATTGTGTGTTTATGACACACTTTACCTAAGAGAAAAAGATATCGCTCAGTTTTCTTCTTTGTCCATTTATCTCAAACAATGCCTAGAAACACTCCGCATTAGTAGAGTTGTCTTTTGTGGATAGTTGTTCATTAAGTGACGATATTTCCACTAATGAATACTTTTATATAAAAACAGACCAACTCCAACACTGAAACAAAAAATCAAAATTAAATAAATGAAAAATATCCCTCAAGAGTGTCATGGCCTCACCTGTCATCCTTCTCTCTCTTGCTGACCAGCCTCCTGGCCTGCCGGTCCATGACCGAGGTCCTGGTCCTGGTCTTCTTCCAGCTGTAGTAGTACTTCACCAGGCTGGAGATCAGCTTGTCAGGAAGCTTAACACAAACAGAAATTTTAACACCAAATTCTCGCATTACACATTTTCTCAAGGGTGTTTGTGTCTCTCTAGGCCTCTCACCATCTGCTGGATGCGGTGGAAGCTCTTGCCGTGGAAACTGAAGGCCTGCTCAAACAGAACTTTGTCCTCCACTGTCCACTCATCTGGGAAGGGGGTGAAGTTGGCCAGGTCAGCGAGGGAACGTTCCACGTCATGTTTGTGCCACAACAACATGCCCAGGGCCTGATAGGAAATCAAAGTAGAGACGCAAATGAGGGGAGAGAAAAACCAATGGAACGAGTGCAACAAAAGTATTAAAAATAGGACCAAAGACGCTGTATCTCACAGGCATGTTCTATCAAGAATCAATAACTTGAATTTGTGAGGTTGTCAGGTTCTGCTGCTATGTTAAGAGTCCTGGGGTCTTGATGCAGGCGATCAATCTCCCTACAGAAGTGCGTGGTACTTTCACTGGACGCTAATTCAACAAATTAACTGAGAGAACTCAAGAGGACCCCAATTAGACAGGAAGTGGAAGAATTAGTGAGAGACAGGAGAAGGATATATACTGACTGCTATTCAAATATGTAAGGTGGTATTATTTAAAAACTCAGTTAACTGCTGCAACAATAGAGAATAAATCAACATGTAGGGACATATAACTCATTTTATTTATTAATTTATTCTTACTATACTGTTGTTGTTGTTGTTTTTGTTATTATTGATGAGGGGGATGATGATGATATGATGTATATGAACTAGCCTAAAACACTTTGATGAAATAGTAAGCTATTTAAATGTATTTAAGATGTACAATATCGCATCCGCAGTACTATGGTTGACTGGGTTGAAGTTCAGTTCAGGAAAAATGGATTTGTTTGTGAATTCCAGAAAGACATTCAGACACATTTAGTTGTACATTGTGTACTGTTGAAATCTTGATGACCTTGAGTTTGGCCCTTCAAGGTCAAATGTCATGGTACCAAATGAACATCCATATATGAGTCCCTATCAGTGCTCAATAGTAACTATATTGACATCTCTGACCATTTCCTTATTATAAACCATTAAAATATGGTCCACTATAAGTAAGGGCACATTTTTTATATTTCAAAAATTCTGCAAAAATTACAAAATCTAAATTTCTTTTAAACATTTAAACATTTGAAATTAATCCGACCAGTAGTTTTGTCAGGGAAGCTGTTTGAAGAAATTGCTGATGAAGATGACAGACACAGCACCTTCACAGTAGCTCATGGCATATCAGCCAAATGAGCTAAAAAAAAAAGAAAAAAGGAAATAATAATGATGATAAATGGGATGTTGTGTATCAGCTTGCTGTACCTGCTCCATGTTGTATCCATGTTTCTCTTTCGCCATCAGGATGTACTCATCCACTGCAGAAGGAAAGCAGACGAGGAAATCATGTTTAGAATTCAGGAATGTGAAGGTGAACTGATATATACACACAGGACAAGGCAGGGACATAAAACAGTTACAGTAAAGGTCAAGTTGTTTTGCCTGAACCACTGAAGTGAGGAGTGAGCAGAACTTACACATTGCATCAGAGAGCTGACTATTTGGACACCAGACCAGCATGCTCCTCTGGTCCTTCTCACTGTAGCGGGTTGGACTGTCTGGAAACGAAACAGACATATAGGTCAAATGTCAAAAATCCTTCCATTTCTCCACCATGCCAACCCCTCTCTTCACTTCTTCTGTAAGTTTTAAATCTTTTATGCCTTTTAAGACCATTATAAATGCATTCTGAGACCGAGTTGTTTTGAGTGAGGCACACTGGGGCTGGACTTTGCTGGTGTTCCTCATGTGAATCCATGACTACACTATATAATGGAAGGCATTTCCTGCACGTTTTTACAACAGTGCTTGTTGGTTCTATGTTGATTTGGTTTTGTAGTTCTGTTACGGTGCGATCAATACGCATTTCCACCGAAAATATACTTAAAAGCCATACAGACGTTAATGGGCTAGTATAATTAAGTAATATTATCCACCTAAGATGTATCCAAATCATATTTGAGGCATTTTAAGACCAAAAATTCGGATAATTGGATTCATTTCTAAGAACACGTGGATACTCTCACTCTTTCCCTCTGTTTATTAATCAAATCTCTAATTATCCTCCTTTCTCCCCTCATCTTTTGCATATTGTCTTTTGCTCTTTCTTTCTATTGTCCCCTCTGAGCTCCATCTTTAGTTTCCTCTTCATTAGCAAGAAAAACGAGGAGTGACATCCCAGCTGATGGACTCTTCTGGGGATTTAACACCTGCGCACTGACAGAATCCAGATGCTAGAAGAGAGGCTGCTTCGTCTGCGCCTCCTCTCACTGGTACAATCTCACATCCATCTTTAACATCTTGTTGCATTTTTTAATTGATGTGCAGCCTCTCTTCCTCTACATCCCAGCAGCAAAGAAAGGTACAGAGGCTTATTTTAATTAAACAATGTAAAATTTCCTGAAAATGCAAAAACCACACAAAAACACAGAAAAAACCTTTAGCTTTGAGTGTTTAGTAACATACAGATACCTCACCCGTCTGCAAACTGTCTATTCAAACTGTGCGGTCTCATTCTCTCCCTCTAGCCTTTTTCTTGGTGCTAAACGTCATTTAACCTTCATCCTTATCTGCATTCCTCTCCTTGCTCCATTTCTGCATCCTCCACATTCCTCCTCACCTCTGTAACTCCTTCTCTGCCTTGACTTTCGACCTCTCTCTCTATCCATCTTCTTTTTTATTCGTCCCTGTCTCCTTTACTGTCATGCTTTCCTCTACATCTCTTTACCTGGTTTGAACTCAGGGATCTGCGCCTGGTAGTCTCCTCCCACTCTGATCATACTGTCTGCACAGAGAGAAAACACCAACAAACGAGTTATCACTCCCATCTCCGAAATATTTAAATTTTAATCAACCATTTAAATAAAAGTGATCACAATGGCTTTAGAATGAGACAACAAGAATTGCTGAATGGAAAAGCTATATGGTGTAAGACATGATAATGCAGGAATTTTTCTTTTTCAACTGTAATTCACATCAGCTAATGAAAATGCAGCCACACACAAATGGGGAAAAGAGAGAGGGAAAGGCGACAGTTGATGGCAGGCATTAACTTATTAGTATTAAAGCCAGTGAGGGAGAATAGATGGAGAGAGAGCTGAAAGCAAGGAGTGAAGAGAGACTAGGAGAGAAGCAGGGAGGCAGACCAGAAGGAGGAAGAGACAGATTACTGTTTCCTTAGGGATGGAGCTCAGGAAGGGAGGAGAGAGCAGCTTGAAAGAAACTGGAGAAGATGCTAGGGAATGGGTGGAGACGGGCAGGAAGGGATAAGAAAAGAGAAAAGGACGGAGAAAAAGAGGGGACTCGACAGAAGACGGAACAAAGATGACTGTGTAACAGAACATTTGTTCAGGTCCAAATTGTGGATGTGCAGTAGACAGAGGTTCTCACCAAAGTGGCATGGTTCTCTTTCTAGAAATATATACAGTATGTGCATGTTCACAGGGAATACCATGAACAAAAGGACTGGATTGAACTCAGTTAACCTTCTGAAATGGATAAGAGACATCAAAGCAGTAAGAGGTGCATTTTATGTAGGCCCAGGAAGAGGCCATGTGAGGCTAACTAACAATTGTCCACAGTGATCTAATCAAATACTCACACACTGAAATCAGATCACTGAGGTGGTGTTCTGGGATCTACATGTCCACATTGTCTGAGCAACACAAATGCATCCTCTGCAAACATCAGCACACCAACTGCAGTGTTTTAAAGATGCATGGCGGATGTATTACAAGTGTTCCATATGTATAGTGCTACCTGAGTGCACTGCAACAACATTTTTTTCCCTCCATGGGGAAACAGAATATCTGCAGTTTCTATAGTTCCGTAGAAATTGATGAATACATTGTAAATACTTCAATATTCAATCATAACTAAGGCATAAGTCATCCAATAGAGCCAACACAACAAATAAAATGTTCAAAGTTGTCACACTGACGTGCTGTGTGTGCTGACTGATTGAGAAAACACCTCCTTAAAAGTTATGTCTTCGTCTTTGAGCCACATAGTAAATTACATTTGCTGTGATGCTATGTTTTAGGGTATAGATGAGCTTGCTTATTTGCATATAAAGTAGAGTAAGAAAGTGAAATGCAGTTATTTAAAACACATGTGAAGACGCACTGTAATGCCTGAACACACACTTACAGCTGGCCACTTGTATTTTGATATCCATGTTAATGCCAGGTCTGAACAGGGCCATTGAACCAATCAGCACATAGGAAGTGTATTCTGTGCAAGTTCAGATGGAGGGAGTCTGAAGGCTTAAGTAGACTTACACATTTTCTCAAAGAACAAAAAAAGTCTACTTGATTACATTTACATTCACACTGTTCCAAAGCATGGAGATAAGTTGAGTTCAGTGTTGCTGATTAGCCTATATCATCACAGAAGAGGTAGATTCTGAACAGTGACGTCCTAACAGAGTTCACCTGAGATCACTTTATATGATAGGTCTCCTCAAATGGACTTGTGATTAACCATTATTTATCAAAATGTAATATAAAGACAAAGAAAGCCATGTTCTTCCACAGCCAAAACACTGAGGAGGAATGGCGAGAAGCAGATGAAGGTTGTGGCTGTACTACTTGTTATAAAAACCCTCTGACCCATTACCCGGGCCCTTACTGCTTACCTTACTGCGAGACCTGGACATCAGCACTGATTAACTAAACTGACTCAACTCCAGTTCGTCAAGTCCTAAATCACTACATGTTTTGGTTTGACATTGATGCAATTAGGGATATTTCACTCACAATACCACTTGTGTTTACATGAAATGCTGTAAATTATAGGCGCTCTTGAATCTGGGCATCATTAATAATGTTTATGTTCATATCTGTAATTATCGCAAAGTATTTGAATCGCAAGGTCGCACAAGACTAATAGGGTTACATCTTTACTTGGAAAAAACTCTGATTTCAGGATTTTATTAATCAGCTTAGGATTTTTTTTTTAATGAAGACTGTGGCTGCAGTAAAAGATGCAGTAACTTCTTACAGGAAGCAAATCTAAATGTTCCAACTCAAGTCTCTTAAATGTTAATATTGCCAGTTTTCTTCAACCATCTATAAGGGTAAACTGATCATCCGTGTGATAGTGAGCAAATCAGACATAGTAGTAACACTGATGACATTTTTGAGCACTACCAGTTATTTCACTGACCAAACAACTGATCAATCATTTAAGAGAAGAATCAAAAGAATAATTATCAATGAAAATAACTGTTAGTCGCAGTCCACTATTGTCTAAAATGTTGTGGAAAATGTGACCTAAATACTGCATGGGCCTTTTGATTAAGTCCTCATAGTTCCAGTATAATTGCTCAACAACTATGCCTCACATCTATTTACAGAGTAGAATAATGATCTGAGAATGAGAGATCAACAGCAAGTCAGAGGGTGAAGGAGAGAAGGGAGGTAGAGAAGATGTATGCTGGCTGAGGATGACAGGGTTGGAGGAGTGTGGGAGGTGGGTGGAGGAGGAAGGGGGGGGTGACAGCGGAGAGTGGTGCACAGCGACTGAAGAAGCACTGCAGCAATGCAAAAAGAAAAAAAAAAAATCCAACCAGAGCAGTTGATGGATGTAAATGTACACTTTACAGGTGCTCCAGACATCACACCTACATGTTGAATTAACCCCAGACTGAGCAGGAAAAGTCATCTCAGATGGAATCAGGAGATAATACTTTTAGTTTAACGTGTGTGGTTACCGTGAGCATGCTCTTCATCACTGCTCTCCTCTTCAGAGTGTGGTTGACTGTTGCCGTTAGTTACCGTCTTGGCTCTGCTCCTGGACAGGACCCCGGCCCCTGAGCGCTCCATCACTGAAGGCATGGCTTCAACACACACACACACACACACACACCCTAAGTATACAGTAATTCACTGCACATACAAAACTATTTTACCACCACTGTTTAATCTGTCACGAAAATTATTCAGGCTCCTATAAAACTAAAAAGTCTTTCATTACAGAGTTGGCTGCGATCTCTTTTCACTTGAAAGCCTATAAAACCTAATTCACGCCCGTAAAGTTAAATGGCACCTTATGCTGCTACTTTGGAAGCTTCTCCATTGTCATCCCTTGAGCTGCATTTATTTTCCAAACACTGGTTGAGTCAGCAGTTCCCTTCTGTTAATCATCACTCATCAAGACCTCAGCATCAGCCAGTAACCAAGCACCTCAAGCACTAAACCATAATGGCTAACCACCAAATGTGCCAAAAAATAAATCACTTGATTAAATCATCCGCACAACACACAATTATGAAAACAGTCGTTTGTTTCAACACAGAAAATATGAATATTTCCAAGGTTTTCCCTAAGTTTGTGGAGCATTTAGATACCACAATGACCTTTTTGTTATTTGGCAAAAGATTACGTATTTTAACATAATTTTGAGTTTAGATTATATTATTTGTTCAAAGAAATTTTGTAATAATGAAAAAACAAAGAAATGTGAAACTAATCTCATGATATCAACACACAGTTTAAATTTCAGAAATTATTTCATGACAATCCACACTTAAATTTTTTTTTTTTTTTTTAATTTTCTGATCTATTCAGCCTTATACAACATATTTTCTCTCCAGAAAGTAATGGGGAAATCTTGGCAATTTTTTTATATCTTCAACAATACTTGATATCTCTAACACTTATAATAGTGGGAAAACCCATGATCTTCAGATATCAAATCAGAGCAAGTAACAGCAATATGCAGCCACTCACACTAGCAAAATTAGATGATAATCTGCTCCAACTGGACATTTCACAAATTGTCTACAAACTGCCCATATTGGCAGAATTTCACTCTGATTTTGGCCAGTAGATAATATTAGCCTACATAACTGAAAAATAATAACTACAATCAAAAAATTACATGTACTATGAGCTACAATTTTGTTCAGTTCCAGGTTTGATTATTCTGAGGTTGATGTTCAGTCTTTTGGTTTTATGCATGTACATACTTATTTCGTTGATTTAAATCTCCAGTTTATTTATTTTTTCACTTTGTTACAAACTCAAGGAGTATATTTCCATTTCTGGGGTTGACATCAGCTGTCTCCTCCTCTCAAAACTACTTTCACTGTCTTGGCTCTGACCAAACTAATCGCTGACCTTAAGTTATATTTATTTCTTCCACTATTCACTTAGTTGTGTTTGTAAAGACAGAATTTCAAACAATATCATAATATTAAAAAAATATCCTGCTATGTATGTGCAGTGGTGGAAGAAGTTTTAGGACACTGCTTGCATTTGTGATATGTTACACTCAGAATCACTCTTAAGTCACTGAACTCTGCCAAGTATTGTTCCATTCTCAAAACCACCATGCTGCCTTCTGCATGTGCACTCTTCTGTTGGGCTCAAAACAGGATGTTTCAACAAATATATCCAAGACATGACATGTTGAAACTGTCAAGAATTTAATTCATTTTTTCTTCTTACCAACAAACAAAAAAATGTATTGCGCTTGTTTGTGTCTGTCTGATGCAGCCAGACCTTTTGAAACATAAAAAAAGATTTTTCTATAAATATCTCATATTTTAAATTGTTTAACATATAAAGACCCAAACAACCACTGGCAACCAAAATCATCTACCAATACAAAATGTTTAATACCTCCTAATCCATTAAACCTATCAAGCCACATAAATACCTGGTGTAAAAATACAGTTTGTCATCTTTTCATTGTCATCAGATATGACCCATTTGGACATTCAGAGGCTCTCTGGTGAATGTGGAAACACCATCATCTTCTACACCACTGATTCACCAGTAAATCCATGAAGATTAACCAATGACAATGGATGGACACACTTGGTTTATGTTCAGTTAATGATACATTTAGTTGGAAAAAGTCACATTTTCTTTATTTTTCACTGTTTCTGATGTTACGACAATCCACATTAATCTGAGCTTTTATGAACATCTACAAGATCAGGGAATTAAACATGGGAAAATACCTGATTGTTATTGAAAAAATGCAAAATACAGAGGATAATATTATAATGGATTGTGATAAATTGCTTAAGAAAGGTTAAATAAAGAGAAAAATGCAATTGGGAACTGAAGGAAAAGGAACACTGGGTCTGTAAGGGTTAAAATTTGAAGGGTGACTGAAAACACTGGCATATAAAAGCTCATTTGAAACTTCACATTATGTAAATCTGAACATATATGTATTTTACAGTGTAAAATACACAAGTATAAGCTTAAAGGTACTCTTTTTCTAAACAAAAGGTTAGAAGTCCATCACAATGCCACTTAGGAAGCCGGTGAAAACCCTCCAGCCAAGGAAATGCACAACAGCCGCCAAGTGGCATCATCTTAACTATGTGAAGTGGCCTCTCATATTAACCATCATCCATAGCCATGTGGGGTTAAACCACAGCCAATCCTGGTGTTCTTCCTCTGCCTCTCTTTCTCTCTCTCTCTCTCTCTCTGGGTCTCTGAGCCAAAAGACTAGACGGTCAGATAAGGACGCAGGGCTCTACGCAGGAGCAGCTCCAACATCCATCAGAAAACCAGTTTCACGACTTTTAAGAACTACTAGAACAAAGCAGAGTTTTAAGATCACCGATTGGCTCGTATTCGCCAGATTAAACATGATCAGATATGCCTTTAGGCGGGGTGAGGGGCAATCTTTAGAGCCCGAGAGATTAATTCACTTCTACCAAACTCTACTAGACAATACAAGTGTTTGAGGCTCTCTGGGGTCTTTGTCTGTCGATGATCCCGGTGGCCCCCGTAACTAACAGCTGCCCTACTACAACTTCACTACAAACTCACATCATCTCAAACTAAACTCATGCAAGTCTATCGAAATGTCTTATGATGCGTTCAAGTTCGATAAATCCCTTGTTGCAGTGAGTGTAAACGGTGCATTTCAGCCTGGTTGACTTTGACGGAGAGTTTAAGGGGGTGGTAGTAGCCTCGGCTGGGACACGGCGTTGGTAGCCTCGATCAGTCCCATAATAATCATCTCTTATCAGTTATAAGCGAAAACATTTAACACAACGAGGAGGCAGGACCTACTTTTAGTTCTTTTAGGTGCACATATTGTTGAACAATCTTTAACGAGGGTGATTCAAGTTCACAGCTTCTCATAAAAACATGGAAAACATGCACAACTTTTTCTGTTGTTTAACTCAATACACTTGAAAAGCCGACGATGAGTTGTGTGTTATTGTACGCAAAGATAATCCCTGCCACAGTCAACTGGGTTAAAATTACGCATATATTATTTATTTATGTGTAATAAATGCTTAAATGGGTAGTCTGATTCACTCTTATTCATCATTATGACAAATAACATTGACGATGATGACCCTAAAATGAGAAATGGGTCTCGGTTGTGTCATATAAGCTCATCATTAAATCTAAATGCACTTCAAATACAACTTTACAGGATGTATTATGACTATTATTATTATTATTATTATTATTATTATTATTTTAATTCTGGGAGTTACATTTAAAAGTGTTTTAAAATCGGTTAAGCGTATGAATTTTTTTAAATTAATTTTAAAAGAAGAGTTGCTTAATTTACAGTCTGATTTATCCGAGTTACGTTTGCTGTCCAAATCAATATTTTAGCAGTTTTCTTGAGCAGACATCTGGCTGATGTGTCAGACTTTGAAGTCCCATTGTTTTGCCCACGCTTACGTTCTGTAACTACTACTACCGCTACTGTCTGCTGCTGCTGCTGAGTTTTAACACGCTCTCTAGGTCATATTAACTCAAGTTGGCGGTTTGTTTCGGGACATTTAGCTGGAAATACTCACAGACTGAACGGCCGGGGTAATTTGTGCATGCTGAACAATAAAACCGGCCCACATCCACTCAACAAAGTGCAACCCCTAGTCAAACCTAGTTGTTCGTTGGGATGCTAACATTAGCAGTTAGCTTGCGGCTAGTAGTACCCTTGCGTTACATTAGTAACGTTAATAGTTGAAAGTCGAGATAACAGTTGTACCGTACCTGAGTCTCTCTCTTTCGCTCCGCTTTTCCGTCCTCAAAACTTATCAGCGTCGCTACCCGAGGTTAACACTCCTCTTCCAAGCCCTAGAAGACAATTATTGCATCTAAAAGAGCTTAATTCTAGCCTAATTGATGAGCAGAGTCAGTACAATGAAGTGAGCTTCTCTGCATGGATAGATTGAAGCAGCCGTGAGTGTGAGTGTGCCGGGGGGACGGACAACACCCCGACAAAAGTACCGTGGACATCCGCCCCGATGCCTCTCCCAACCAGCCCACTCTGCTTGGATTGGCAAGAAGTAGATCTCCCAAACTATTGCACGTACTCATCATTTCCTCCTTTGTACCGCTCACTGTCTCATTATGAAAGTCACAGCACATTTTTGCCATTAGAATTTACTGGTGGGGTCTAGTAAGAACCAGGTTGCAGTTTGCTACTCACCTGTAAATCCACGCTGTAGTTGTCGTTCGTGATAAATCTAATTAAAACAGTAAATAAAACCATACAAGAAAAGACAAACAGTGCTAATAACAGACTCCTAATCTGCCATCTATCTGGCAATCCCATGAATTAGGGACTACTCGGCAGTGTGTCGGCGGAGGGATCCGTTAGCCGTGCATCTCTGTGCTGAGGCAGGCTGTCCAGACTTGCACAGATGTATGCATGGTGGAGAAAAGGGCAGGAGAGTGGGGTACAATTGAACCATGCGTGTGTGTTACAGGGTGAGTGTGTTCGTGACTTTGTCCACGAACTGACAATGACTCACATGAACAGTGAGGCACATTGCACTTGTCTTTTATAATATTTTTTATCTAATATAGAGAACAGTTCTAGGACCCACCACCTGGGTTTGTGAGTTGCACAGGTGCATGTGTGTAAGTAGAATAACGTTTGCTCTACTGATGTTACTGTAGCAGGAATCCTCATACCTGATGGTTGCACTAAACATAATGCCACACAACCTGCTGTTATCTTCACAAGAAGTGCTGGCTGGCATGTAACAGCCTGTTACATCCAGTATGCTGCCTCCCTCTTCCACTTTCTCTCGAGTGCCACCTCTTTTCTTCTACTCCTCTCTTTCCCCTTGCACCTCCTAAATATCTGCCCCAATTACCCTCTGTATCCTCATTTCATTTCTCCACTTTTCTCCCTTCCTCCTTTCTGTTTCCTCCCTTAACACCCTCCTTGCCTCCTCTGCTCTTCCACACTACCCCCACTTCCTCTCTCCAGTGATGACTCCTCTCCTGTCTTTCCTCATTCCTTCCCTTCCTTCCTTCTTCCTCTTCATCTTCTTCTTCCTCCCTCAGCTGACCTCCCACTCTCTCCTCCCATCCCATCCCCTCCCTCTCTTTCACGTTGCTTTCTATTCCTACATTGTGTGTGTGTGTGTGTGTGTGTGCCTACGTGCAAATTCTTCCCCTCCCCCCATCCTCCCCCTACAGTCAAAGCAGTTTCACTCTGCTCACCTCCAGCCCCCATGTCTGACTCCTTCCTCCCCCCTTTTTGCTCTTCCTCTCCCCTCCTCTCCCCTCTGTGGTCTAATTTTCACCCCTGCCACCTCCTCCTCCTCGCCTCCTTCCCTCCTCTCCTCTCATTAGTCAGTGTCCATGAAACTCACCATTCCACAGTCGCTCAGTCCTCCTAACACACTAATGAACAACTACTCCATCTTTTCCTCCTCCCTCCCTTCCTTCACCTCTCTGATTCCCTCCTCTCTCCATCCTACCCATCTCTTCCTCCTTCTACTCCTCTCCATTCCTCACTTCCTCCTCTTTCTCTCTCCCTTCTCGCTCGGCTTGTCTTAGATCTTTTGCAAGTGAGTGTCCCTCCCACTCTCTCTTTAGCTCACTCTTGTTTCCACTGCCCCCACTCTCCTCTCTCTCCACCTGTCTTCTTCCCTCTCTCTGCCTGTCTATCTGTCTACTCTTCTCACTTTTGTTGAGGTGAATGTCTCCCTCCCTCACGTCCTCATTTCCTCGACATAAGTCTCCCCTATAACTCACCCTGACTCCCATCCCCTCCATCCCTCCCCCCCTACCTCCCTCTGAATTCTCTTAGTTTGTCTGTTATCTCCAGAGATGGATGCTACAGAACCAGATCCCATAGAATGTACTCATCCCTGTGCTCACTCATTGTCTTATTGTTCTTATTTTGCTGATTTTCTCTCCGTGGTAGTTTTGGCATTATGAATTTTTGTAATGACCCTAGTCTGAATCAGTTCTTAGCAAATAAAAGCAACAGCACTTAATGAAAGTCTAAAGGGAGTTTTAACAATTTAAATTGAATGAAACATATCAATCAACTTACGAAGAATAAAAATCTAATATTATAACCTCAAGGAGTCTATTTTTTTTTTTAAAGATTGTTGTACCTTTTATGTAGATCTTGTGAGCAACAAGATGTTGTTGGGTAGAAATAAATACACTTAGAAATAGTCAATAAACAGGACTTATTATTTATTTAATAAACCTTGTTTAAAATGCAATAAAAAAAACAAAAATATACGTTTTGCTCATAAACTTGAAACTTTAACTGAAAAAAAGCATAAAAAATATTGGAAAATGATTAAAATTTTCTAAAATTATTCAATCACTTTTATAAGCTATCTCCTAGGACCTTAAAAATCTAAATCCTAAATAAAATAAATAATTTTGGGGAAATATTTACCTCCGCCAAAGAGGTTATGCTTTTGCCAGCGTTTGTCTGTCTGTCTGTCTGCTAGTAAGATAACTCAAAAAGTTATGGACGGATTTTCATGAAATTTTCACAGATTGTCAGAAATGGGGTATCCTACAG
>JAQQZY010000011.1:12173780-12210004 GCA_030068375.1 Ostorhinchus rueppellii
AATGTTATTACATGAAATTGTATACTGATATCCCTTTGTGACAGAAGTATTTTTTCATCTATATTATGTTGCTTTGCTACAGCATAGTACAATAAGCATATATTTTAAGATTTATTTTACCTGGAAAAGTTAATATAAGTTTTTTTTTTTTTAAAAAAAAAGGAAATATTTGTTTAAAAAAAAAAAGTCCAACTCGCAGTTACTGTAATGTGGAACTTTGTGTGCTATAATGGTGTCCTGCGGACTTTTTCTGCGTTGCACAGAAACCGGAAGTTGCTGGTACTTTGCTGAAAAAAAAAATGTCCTAGCAAAGGCGAATGAATGGGTGTTGTGATGCACTGAGGTGCCTTTGGCCGCGTCTGTCCAAGATGACCTGAAGGTTTAAGCTCATAATTCAACTCTGTCGCTCCGGTCTTCCACCAATCCCCTTCCAACTGGTGAGTTTGGAAGAATTGCAGACGAGCTATTTACTGCTAAGAGGCTAATGGTCAATAATGTAGACGTATCTTTACATATAAGACGACCATCTTAAACTTAACGGTTTTGCGTTTTTCATTGAGATGTGTGATGAAATATCTATTAAAGACATTGTCAGGTAGCGCCATGCTGAGTGCTTAAAAACATATGAAGTCCTCAGCTACGAGCTAAATATTCATAGTTGGCAGAGGAATAGCACATCTAGTCTTAAATGCTTAAATGTGTTTGTTAGTGTCTTGAAATGGGTCCATGATTTTGCTGTTCAGGGCACCATGGCGACGAGGATGAAGCTGAAGCTGAAGACTGTGTTTGTGCTCTACTTCATGGTCTCCCTCCTGGGCCTCGTCTATGCACTGATGCAACTTGGTGAGTGGACATTTCACGGTCTTACACAGGGCCAGTGATGGAGCAAGTATTCAGATCCTTCAATATAGTAAATGTACTAATACCAGTTTGTGAAAATGCTTCTTACTTAAATAAAACCATCTAACCATTTGTTGAAAATGTAGTTGAAAAAAGGAAAGGTATACGTGTTGAATTTATATTGCTACTTCATTTATGTGTACAGTAATGTGCAAAAGTTTTAAGGACAGTTCAGACTGAGAACTGTAACAATCACTTTGTGAGAATCCAAACTGAATAACGATAATGCCTTGTAAACAGTGTCTCAACAGCACAGGAATGAATATTGCTTAAATTGATACTGTATGATGTATTCACAACAAACACAAAGCTTCATAAAGAAACATTTTACATTAATTATTTCGACACACAATGGCATTTGTTGTCTCAAAAGATTCTCAAAATGTTGTAAAATCCTCAACAGGCTTGGAAAACTGCTGCTCCTGTCTGCCCTCACTGCCACTCACTTGTTTGTCAATGTAATTATTCAGTACTGTAATTGTGCAGCATGTCTGCTTTTGTCATCCATATTTTTTTTAAACAATAATAGTAAGATCAATAATAATACATGCTCATTTTAACCTTGGTAAAACAGCAAACCCAACAGTGGCCTAAGGCTTTTGCATTGTACTTAATGTTATATTTTACTGCTGTAGGTGTTTGTTTAATAATAATAATAATAATAATAATAATAATAATAATAATAATAATGGATTAGATTTTTATAGTGCTTTTCAAGTCACCCAAAGCGCTTTACATTGTTGATCCATTCATTCGCTCTCACATTCTCACTCTGGTGGTGGTAAACTACATTTGTAGCCACAGCTGCCCTGGGCCAGACTGACAGAAGTGTGGCTGCCATTTCGCGCCTACGGCCCCTCCGACCACCGCCAAACATTCATACGCATTCATACACCAGTGTGAGTGACACTGGAGGCAAGGAGGGTGAAGTGTGTTGCCCAAGTACACAACAGCTGACCTGGAGAGAGCAGGATTCGAACTGCCAACCTGAGCCATAGCCGCCCCAGTACTGGGTTGTTTAATCTATAACTCAACATCATAAATCTCTGTATGTTGGTAGTGTTATTATCTTGTAATAAATGTGTCTTTAAAAACTCTGCCAATAAAAAAAGCCTTGTTTTCAGTTTTATGAAGATACATTTTTCATCAAATCTGAGAGGATTTTATAACTTTATTAGTTTAAAATGTAGAGAATAGGTTTCAGTGAAGGGGTATTCTACAGGATTATAGTAGATTGTAATCTGAAAAGTAATTGAAGCTTGTAAATAAATATAGTGTAGTAAAATGTATATATTTTGCTTATGAGATGCTGAGGAACTGAAAAAGTTTATTAAAATTAAAAACAAAATACTGCAGCCACTTCAAGCACTTGAGTAAAAGTATTTTGATGTGTTCCGCAGTTGTTTAACACGTCTTCACACGTAAATGATAAAAATTAGTGCTGCAAAGAAAATGAGGTAGAAAATAAACTGTTTGCCTCTAAAGTAGTGTCTGCTGTGACTTCAATGCAGGTCAGCGCTGCGACTGCACAGAGCATGACATGCCTAAAGACCGTACCATATCTCGGCTACGGGGGGAGCTGCACCGACTTCAGGAGCAGATGAGGAAGGCTGAGTCGACCAAACAACCCCAGAAACAGCAAGCCAAGCCCTCTCAGCCCACCATCTTTGTCATCACCCCAACATATGCAAGGTATCCTGGCAGGAACATTTTCTCAACTGCTTTCATTTCCTCCCACGTACACAAACACCTTCCCTCTACATTTGTGTCTGTCTGTCTCTGTTCAGGCTGGTGCAGAAGGCAGAGCTGACTCGTTTGTCTCAGACGTTCCTCCATGTTCCTCAGCTCCACTGGATCGTAGTGGAGGACTCGCCTCATAAAACTCCTCTGGTGTCCGAATTCTTGGCAAAGAGTGGCCTTGCCTACACACACCTGCACATGCCCACTGCCAAGGACCGTAAACTGCAGGAGGTAGAGCACTCTATTAGGGTTTTTGTCTGTAGGTAAATGCATTGTATGAATTCAGATTCATATGTAATTTACTTTACCCATTGAAATGGCCATATGGAGGGTGAAATTGTTTATCAGAACCATCCTATTATAACTAAAACCACCAACAATTGAATGCTATGTCTCCACAGACTATCAATGTGTGAAGGTCATTGCTCCCACACATCTGTATTATGATCTCAGCAGGTTTTCTCATTCAAACAAAACTCACACAGCTTGTTAAAAGAAACATTGTCTCATGATCTTCACATGCTGCATCATCTGATAGTTTACATTTCACATTCTGTCAGCTTAGCTCTGTTCTTAGACAGGAAACAACCACAGTAAATCTGCCAATCACCTCTTTTTTTTTTTTGCGCAGTTTGCCTTGTCAAAAGCTGCACTCGAATCATCCAAACAAGGTCAGAACTGTCACAGTTTCATCTGAACTGTGGATCAAGAAACAGCAGCAAACATAACAATACAGCATACTAATATTTTTGAAGGTTTTAGATTTTAGGTGCTTAATTTAATGCACTGTAACTCAAGATTCTCATTCTATGACTAAAATGTAGATGCTCCCTCCTTCATGTCAATATAACATAAATGCAAACTGCAATACATCCTTTTGTTTTCACAGTTCAATTAATAGTATATCTCTGGCTTTACACGTGACTATCAATGTTTAGAAATTAAGCAACATTTCAACACGGGTGAACTGATTATTAAACCATAATGCTCTTTTCTTTAACAGATGTAAAAGTTTAGTATTTGTCACGTTGCCCCAAATATCTCTGCAGTAATAAAGATTTCCAAAAGGTGGATGGATAGGCACAGTAAGATGTCCTCAACAAATACTTGTGCACACTTCTCTCTTTATATGTTCCACATGAGGCTTCCAACTTATTTTGAGGCCAATAATTTTTCAACTTTAGCTCCTTTTTTTTTTTTTTTGCCAAAAAACAGTAAATTATGTTTTTCTACACACAACCCAGTCTTTCAGTCATACCTAGGACCAAAAAAATATAATCTGCAAACAGAAGAAAATGCATTTTTTTAGACAACACAGGCACTATGACCAATACATCAACATCTTCTTAAAATAATCCCTTAAATCATTTTTTTCAGATTTTTCAGGAAACACAAAAAACTGAACCATTTGTTGAATACATGATATTTACTAACAATTTTCAAAACACTTATAACAACAGATGCCTATTTACACACAAACAACGAGGTCAGTCAAACATGGAACATGAGAGAATTAAATGACTTGGGCAAATTTTTGAACATGCCAAAATGACTTGGGCAGTTATTTTAAAAGAGTGCTAACATAAAAGTCACTCTGGCCCTTCTTGGCTCCAGGGTGACCCCAGCTGGCTGAAGCCCCGTGGTGTTGAACAGAGGAACGAAGGCCTACGGTGGCTGAGAGAGGACAGAAGGGCTCAGCCGGGAGGAGAGAGCCAGCAGGGAGTGGTTTACTTTGCTGATGATGACAACACGTACAGCATGCAGTTATTCGACGAGGTGAGGGTCAGCATGTGGAAGGTTATTTTTGATTTTCCAGAGCTACTAAAACAACAACAAACATCCTGTAATTGAATTTCAGATGAGGAATACCCAGCGAGTGTCAGTGTGGCCTGTTGGACTGGTCGGAGGCATGAAATATGAGCGGCCTGTCGTTGAAGGAGGAAGGGTAAGGTATTGTTTTTAATTAAATGATCAGCACATTTAAGCTGAATTATCATAACACCAAATATTGCTTCTCTAAGGTGGTTCGCTTCCACACCGGCTGGCGTCCTAGCCGTCCCTTCCCGATGGACATGGCCGGCTTTGCGGTGTCCCTCAAACTGGTCCTGGCCAATCCTGAGGCTTGTTTTGATGGAGAAGCACCAATGGGCTTCCTTGAGAGCAGCTTCCTGCAAGGGCTGGTCACCATGGATGAACTGGAGCCCAAGGCTGACAACTGCTCTAAAGTAAGTGAGGATGATGTTTATCTCAACAATGATCTGGATGATTTTAATTTGTTGTTTGATCTGCTTTTCAGGGGGAACCGTCAGCGTTTTCATTCACTTACTGAAGCTATTTGGAATGAATGTATTTTATTAAGCAGTATTTATATTAGTTATAACATTCATGATGCTAGACTATCGAATGCATTTAGCGTTTGTTTGCACTAAATGTGTTCTGATGGTCAACCAAACCTGCTGCCTGTGTAACATGTTGTTTTCCTGCCACTCATGACAACTTTGAATATTGAATAATTGCACTAACTTTTAGCTTTCACATGCTATACCCCTGGTTTTACTGTGATGCTTTCTTGAAACAAGCAAAATTCAACACTATAGAGATCTATTAGCTTATTATGAGGTGTAAAATTATTCTCAGATTAATAAAAATGACTCGGCAAGGAAGAAAACACATTGCCTGGCCAAAACAAGAAAAAGTCAGGCACACCGTATGTTGGTGGACATGTGAAATTATATATAAGCCAAACAAAACAGAAAAGGAGTTCTACATTTTACAAGAGGTGAGAAAAATGGATTCTGATGATCCAGAAGGTGGATCATGCTTTTGGGGAAAATACTGAGCCCTTTTTTTTTTCAGTGTATTTCCTTAAATATCCTTTTGTTGTGTTTGTAGGTGCTGGTGTGGCATACACGGACAGAGAAACCTAAAATGAAGAGGGAGGAGGCTCTGCAGGCCCAGGGTCTGGGCTCTGATCCTGCTGTGGAGGTCTGAGGAACAAACACACAAACACACACAGCGTAAAGCGTTCTCTGCTGTTTAATGCTGCACATGTAACTCTGTGTTGTAAATACTGTAAAGCAGAACATTTCAGATGCAACATTTAATTGAGCTGTTTTAGTCTCTTTATGTGTCAGGTAGTAGGTATATGTACGTATGTGTGCACATTTGTGTATATTGAGGGAGTGCGTGTTGTAACTGTGCTACCTGTAAATTATTATTATTATTTTTTTCAAGTTTTAGTGATTATTGAGTTAGTGGCATCGTCTTAGTCAAGCAATGAATACAGACTCTGGAGTTTTAATAATAGCCTCAAGGGGGCGCTAATTTAAAATTTTGCAAGTTTGCATCCAACACAACCATGTGATGGTTCATTTTATTCAGACTCGCATTCAGACTGCATCATCTGTGGACTTGACATGTTTAGTTGTGCTCAGTGTAGGTAATTCCTGACAGATTGTTTTACCTGAACTGTATATTTTTTTTCTTCACTGCAGCCTCACATTTAGGTTGAGTTTGCAACATTTGGCTTGGTTTCCAGTGAAGACACAGTTGCAACAGAACTATTTAATCGAGCATGGCTGATGAGCATCCCTAAGTCAGTAGTATGAACCTAAACTATCATAAAAATGATTTTATCCATAATCTTAAGAACTTCATCAGCATGATAATAATCTCTGTAATCACTCATGCTAAGGTAGCATCATGGTGCATTTTTTTTGATGCAGTTATCGTATTTATAACATAAACAGCTGCCAAAATAGGTAAATATGATGCCAACTGTTGTTGCCTTGTTTTCATCTGCTCTCAACCACCTGTCTTGCAGAAACACATTAACTTGGCATCACCATTTTGCAACACAGACATGACAAATCTGAAGCTGTAAAGGTCCCACACCCAATGCAGCTGTAGTGCTAGAGCTTAGAATGCAAAAGGCTGGTTTTCAGTGGTGTCATAGCACAAATAATAGTCCAAACCAGCATTTTTATATGAATAGTTTAGTGGCGCTTTTATGATCATAGACGACTTCCTAATGAAACCCCCAAATGAGGGAACAACCCTACTGAAGTTCATAGAAACCCCATATGCAATAACCAGATACAAACCCTGCTCTCCATGTTACATCTCTACACTTTAGTGACTCTAAAACACTTGAATTTGCCTTTAAGGGGCTGGAAATCCGTCATACGTTACAGTAGCGGTGCGTTTGAGCGGAGCTTGGAATATAAGCTGACCTACTCGAGCTGTGCTTCAGAGGTTAAAGTGACAAATGCTCCTGAGCTGCTGTTGTATGATACTGTAAAAACAGCTAGTGCCTGCTTAAGTGGAATTAGTGCCTGTAAGTCAGTCAGTCAGTTAGTTCTCTAATGGTGTATAATGTATTTATTTCTGTAATAATGTTCTTTACATTGTAAAATGTGATATTGTCTGTCCCAGGCCTTGAAAATAAACCTACATAATGTCACATTGTCTTATGTCCTCTCTGTTTATCCTGCATCATAGGGATACACATAAATCACCCTGAATCCACTAAAACAAAGGGTTGAAGGGCTGAAAGACTCTGAACAATGCTTTTGTTTTCTCTGGAAGGGAATGGGCAATAAACATAATCGAATTTGAGATCATTTGTGTCCTATCGAGTAGATGAGTAGTGTAGTTCTGCATCAACTCGTATAAATGTAGTGGAATAAAAAATAAACTGTTTCTCCCTCAAATATAATAGAGTAGAAGCGTAAAATTGGATGTTGAGGATGAAGAGACTCAATAGGAATAAGAAGAGGAACAAAACTATTCCAACTACATGAGCAACTTTGTAAATGTATCTGACTCGTTTTTGATGTGAACCTGAATTTGGGAAAAGCAGATTTATGGCATTAAAAATGGAAATGTAGTGCTCTCAGATTATAAATTGGAATAATTTTGTTTTCGTACACATTCCTGTTTTTATTCCTATTTACACACATAAATCATTACCTTTAACCTGGTGCAATCATTCCATACCGAGTCCCGGTTACACCTTATCTACCCAGAATAAATCACATCATCCCAAACATTTAATAAAAGGTAAAATGTTTTCACCCAAATGTATGATGCTTTAGATTCATATAAGTAAGTGAATAAAGAACAGACAATGTCGTAACATGAGGTATTTTGATTGAGAGTGAGGGTGAAGTCAGTTCACACAAACTCAGAGGGACTTATGTCAGGTCTTGTCATGAAATAGGTCATTAAACTACAGTCATAACGGTCTTAGAAAGGTCTCTTGGGTTGAACTTGTTGAAACCTGCAGAGCCCTGAGTTAAATCTAAGCAGTGACTGTGCCTTGAAGCCCAGCCAACACCACATCTGTTCTCAGTCTGAAAGTGTCAGGTAATGCATTTAATTAGCCCGGGGCAGAGCTCTGACTTAATACTATCACATTATTCATACTGTCATGGCCGCCGCTTGACTTTTTCATGTTATTTCGAACTATCTGCGGTATCACCACTTCAAAATCCCCTCTAACTAACTAACTGCAGCTTGGCTCAGGTTACAGTCACCATGGCGACCTGCTCCCAGCATCCGGTCCCATCGCTGGTGATTACGCAGCTGAGGTTTCCATACGCCTGTGTGATTGACAGCTGCGACACCCCCTCTGGAGGAACCTCTCATGTGTGATGCCCATATATGGAGCTGACAACATCTGCCAACGCACGCTAGCGCAGGGTTTAATAGCAAAAGGTGAAACGGGAGGTGAGTAAGAGACAAAGTCAGTCAGATGAGGTTTGATCCAGGATGATTCAGATGACGCACACATTTATAAACACACTTGAGGAGACGAGACGACTTCTGACTGCAGGAAGTAGTCTAATTACTGTCTGTTGTCTTCAAACTGTCATCATTTTTGTCACTCTCCAAAACAGAATGTACAAAATCCAGCTTTATTTTCATGTTTTTATCATATTCTTCCACCTTTATTTCTTCAGTTATAATCTTAGCAGGTCAACTTTAACTTGTACATGTAAATATGAATTTATTTAAGTAAATATATTGACCTAAAATCAGTTTGATAGATGTTGTGGCTTGAATCTGAATCCGAGTAATCTCGATGAGGTTAACTGCTTTATCCCAATGATAGGAGAAAACACATTTTACTCTTTGTATTCCTTTGTCACTCACTGGCCGATGATGATGCAAAGCTTAAAAAAAGAAAAACAAAATTTGTCATGTTTGTGTCAGAAATATCTGTTTATGTATCCACAGTTTAATGTAAATTAAGACTGTGGAGTCAGATTTGTGTCAAAATAATCAGAACTAACAAAATGACCTACATATTAAAACAAATAAATAAAAAAAATACAATTTAAAAGAGGAAAAAAGAGGCGGAAAAAACCCCTCAGAAGCCGAAAAATGTAATTGTATCTGAAAAGTCTCATACCATGCATATCAATTAACTCTGTAAAGGAGTAAATCATTAACCTTTTGCTTAGATACAGTCGCTGTCATCTGTTTATCTGCACGTCGTGAGTCATTTTTTTTTAATTCATCTTAGGTAGAAATGTGAGATGCACTGTGAACCTTGACATGTGGGTTATCCTTATGACACCGCATTAGAAAGAAATAGTCTAATACTGTAGTTTAACACACATTTCTGACATAAACAGGAGATTTTTACTATTGTTCATGACTTTTTGAGTGACCAAAGAATAAAAGATCATTAGTTTGGTATATCCAGACCTGTCTTCACACTCTTTGCTACCGCTGCCTTTAATATCATTCTGGAATAGCCGTAAGCTTTATCCGGACTTAGATCTTGAGCAGAGTTTAGCACAGGAGGCTAAACCTTATGTAAGTTTGCGTGATATGATGACATAAATCAAACAGGAAAACACACTCATTTTATGTTTTTCTATCTCTTTGGCATCACTTGGCCGGTATATAATGTTCTTCCACAAAAATGCAGAAATGACATCAGCAGATCTACACAAACAAATGACAGAACTGAATGATTCTGAACAGAAATGATTTGTTTGGAAATAAATAAATGAATAAGACAGTCTCATCTATTAAGTACAGTACAGTTCTTTTACAGTTTTTCGTAACCCTTTCATGCATGAATTATGAGAACTGCAGTCCAGAGTGTTTTTATTCCTCTTTAGACATGAAAAAAACAATGAGATTGGTTTTTAATGAACATTTTTCTCATGGAATTACAAAAATGTCCACTCAGCTGGACACCATGCGTTTATTTTTTGAAGCAAAGAAACATGTATTTAAAACCCAACATTGTAAAGTGATAAACTGTGTGAAAACTACGAAATAAAAACTTTTTTAATGCAGCTAATCTGATGTTTTCTCACACTTTAACAGACTCTAACAGTAGTTATAACTCACGTTATGAATATAATATACAAAAAAAAGCTTTTTTTTTTTTTTTTAAAGAAAACTGTTAATTACACTCCTATGCCATTTAGCAATTGATTTACATGTTACATTTACATTTAAAACATGTTAGTGCCGACCAGGTTTATCAAGAACAGTAAAGTTACAGTAATGGTATGGGTATGGGATGGTGCATAAGTGTCCACTGTGTTGGCTGATATGCAACTAAAACAACAAAACCCATGCATATATAAGAGAACAGCTGTAGAATAACTGTCCACTGTAGTGAGCACTATACATGAAAGGGTTAATTAACCCATAAAGACCCAAACAGCAAGCGGTAACCAAAATCATCTACTGATCTAAAATGTTTATTGACTTCTGATCCACTAATCCTATCAAAACATGTAAATAATTGGTGTAAAATGCAGTTTGTCATCTTTTCATGGTCATCAGATATGACCCATTTGGACGTTCAGAGGCTCCGCAGTTACCGTGGAAACACCGTCATCTTCTACAACATTGATTCACCAGTAAAAGCCATGGAGTTGGATCAATGACAGAGGATGCAAATGCATATTTTTGGGTTCTGTTATTGATATCTTTTCTTTGTTTTTTAACATAATAACCCTCGGTGTTAATCTGACCTTCCATTGACATCTATATGATCAGTAAATTAAATCAGAAAAATACATGATTTTCTCAGGAAAAATGCGAAATACAGAGGATGATATTATGATAAATGGGAATAAATCATTTAAGAAAGGTGTAATCATTTAGGAACTGCCACAAAAGTAGCACTGGGTCTTTATGAGTTAAATGTATAGAATGATTACTTTAACACAATAAACACTTTCATTATGATTTCAAATTATTTATATTTATATATATATATATTATGGTCTTCATCACCTTTCTCTATAGTGAAATGTAAGTACATGAGTAAGATAAGATCATTCTTTATTTGTTCAGGTATATTTACTTACTGTCATAGAGGAAAAAAATAATTACAGCTGCAAAAGCAAGAACAGTATTAACAGTTAAAAGAGATAAAGCCACACATTAACAATGGTAATAGGTAGAAAAATTGCACAAAATAGAACAAAAAGTACAACTAAATTACCCTAAAACTATCCTTTGGTGCAATAAATGTCATGTTGAAATATGAATGCATTTTTTTCCCTCAAAGACGAGGTTTTTTTTTTTTTTACAAGCTGTCCCATTTTCAAACTTGACTTGGCTGTGTTTTCCTTTGTGTGGGTGTGTGTTTTGTTTCTTAGGTGTGTGGTCATGCTGCCCACTGAGCAGGTGTGTGCATGTACAGTAAAGGCGTGTGGCCTCGGTACATGTCAACGCCAACTTTAGAAAAACAGCCATTGAAATAATTACCCAACTCTCACACATAGCTGAGCGGCTCCCACTCCCTGTCCCACCCAAAGTGTTTACCATTCGCACAGAAAGATAACATTCAGTGACCGAGCTAATGCATTTTATCCGGACACACGCATACTTTCCATTTACGAAGCAAGTAACGTTTGGAGACACTAGCGGATGTGAAAACAAACCAACATATCCAGGACTCGAGTCACATTTTAGCTTAAAACAGAGCACGTTGAATGTCACTAAAAACCAATCATTCCCACAGAACTGAAATGTATTATCTTTTTAGGACGTTTAGACCCACAATTATCCCCTTGATGCTTGAATTTATTTCCAATTAGAGAAAAAACAATTTCCACTCGTGTTTTTGCTTTCAAGTAGATAGTATTTTGGTCGGATTTTGGAGCGGGGGGGGGGGGTTTGATGCGAATTCGCAACAAACGGTGTTAAAGGGTTAAAAGATCAGTTGCCACCTAGATAAGATTTAAAAGGTCATAGGTTATCACAGTGAAAAGGTCCAATAAATGACCTCTGATGAGACAAGTTAATGACTAATTTTGTTTAATCATCAATCAAAAAGAAAAAAAAACTTTATTCATATGCCTATTTCTTAAACACGGCCACTCTAAAATACTTATTTACTCTTTATTTGCGTCCAATGCCCATGTAATAAATCAGCAGAATGACATATGTGATATTTAAAAACAACAACAACAACAAAAAAAAACAGATCCATTATGATACATTTCATCAGTTTTTTCAATAACTGTTCATACTGTCACAGCTTCTTTTTTCTTTTTTGAGACATATACAAACTGGTATATATTTGTGTGTGTACCACTGTTAATTTAATATCATGTTTCCTCTAAAGCATTTTTTTCAAGGACTACAAAATATTGTAACAGTTCATTCTGAGGTTGTCGTGGCTATTATAAGCGCCCAAGCCAAATTTTTGTAACATAACTCACTAAAATGACATTTCAAACATCTAATCACTTCAATTATACTTTATTTGTGGATGTTTTGATTGCTATTTACAATTTTTGTGCACATATGCCCCATTTTTACTATCAAACTTTGCTCATATTACAGTAGATCTTTTTCCCCATGTATTTCTTAGGTACAGGGAAAAACAATTCTAAATATTTTATGAGTTCAGAACGCTTTTATTGGGGAATAAATCACATTTATGCAAAGAGTGGGTTTGTGCCACTGCCAGAACTTTTAGCCATGGCTGTACATGATGATAAAAATGGTTTTAAGTGGTGTTAAATTATATATTTGTTGTTGAAAAATGTAAAAAAAAAAAAAAAAAATTCTTGCAGAAGGAGCCTTCAACCATACAACAAAGTCTTTTACAGACTTGGGGAAAATGAACCTAAACAGCCTCAACTGCATCTGAAAACTGAAGAATAATTCTGCATTCACTGTTTATAAGGGATTTTAATTCTTCTTCTTCAACATTACATGTACTTTAAAAAGGTCCACTATTTTATTTTATTTTATTTTATTTTTCCTTACTCAATTTAATTTTACCTTATTTAATTTAATTTAATTTTACATTAGATTATTCATAGAAATCCAATAACAGGCCATTTAAAACATGATCTAAAAGGTGCACAATATTGTCACGTTTCATTTCGAAGAAAAACTACCCAGAAATTCTGTCATTAAACCCACATCTACCTTTTGTACTGTCTCATTCATTCTCATAAACTTCTATTATTGTCATTAATCTGGAAGGTGGACTTGTTTTTGAGGTTAAACCTTAGCTCAGAGTCCCATCTTTACTCTGCAGATTCATCTAAAATACCATGTTCCTGCTAATCGGTGACAGCTCTGGTATAAAAAAGCAGATGTTTACCCTGATTCATGTGTTTGTCTTACGCTCAAATCTTAATCTCCATGTGAGTGTGTGTTTAAGACTGTAAAAAAAAAAAAAAAAAAAAGTTACAGCATCCTTGAGCGCAACAGGGCTTTCTCTTCTTCTTCTTCTTCTTCTTTGTGTGTGTGTCTTTTGTGAGTGTGTGTTTGCCTTGATGACGACACAGTGTAGGTGCAGGTTCGGGCAGGGACTGAGTGTGTGACGTAGTGTGTTCGGGGAGTATCCTGAGCTCCTGCCTGTAGTCATTCACCCAGACTCTCACACACAGGAGGCATTACTCACACACAGAGGGAAAGAGCAGCACAAGACGAGGTAAGACCTGCAACTCTTCATCTTCTGGAACTCTGTACATTTCTTAAACACTGCATTAAGGCCGTTTGTCACTGCCATGTTCACTCTTTCTGCCTTTTGCATTGATTTTATGTCTTTTAAAATCAGAAAATACTAGTGAATGCCCATTTTTGTAGTGTTGTAAATGTAATAACTTTTTTTAACAACACAAACTTGGACCTAATATCTACTCATTTGCACTTAGAGCTGCAATTATTATTCAAGTTATCAGCTATTTGTCATTTAATATAAGTATTTTCAATGAGCTCAATAACTAATGGGTCATTTTTATTGCAAAAAGTCAAAATGTTCAGCTTGCAGCCTTGTAAATTTTTAATAATTCCTGCTTTATTTCCTGTGTGACAGTACCTGAGACCAAACAAGGCACTTATAGATGGCATTATCATATATTATTTTAACTTTTTTTTTTGTAGCATTTTACAGACATAACAATTTATTGATTAATAAAGGATTAATCCACAAATCTGTCACTGATGAAATAACCATTAATTGTGGCTTTACCTATATTAAAATCTTATGACAAAGATAGTGCAACACCTGAATTTAAGCTCATGACCTGTTAAATAAACATCTTTACATTTAGTCCATTTAAGATCTGTAACATTTTAAAGGGAACAGACCAATAATACAACTGAACTGTGCATATTCTTTTCCTGTATACATGGTTTTAATACGGTAAAGACAAATGAAGTATTTCAGTCAGTAAATCGGGTGTATTTATAGCATTTCAAGGCTTAAACTGGTCATTGCTCTACTTCCCAAATAAAGACATTTTAGTGGCATCTTTGTCACTGCAGATGTTTTGTCCTTGGTGACAGAATATGGCACAAACACCAACTCTGTCAGTGTCTGAATCTGTCCTTCCTACTTAAAGCTCATTTATTGCTGTGTCCCTTTAAAATGAGCCAACAGTGACATTGAGTTTCACAGTGAGGTCATGGATTCTGGCTGCTGTCCAGTGTCCGGCAGGTTAGTCTAGTGTCAAAGTCTGACTGTGTGTTTGTTTAGTTGTAAGAACATTGTGTTTTCAGCTTTGGAGACAGCATAAAAACCATGATAACACTGCCTGGCCTGTGACTTTACTGATCCAGATGGAGATAGTGATTATAGCTATTAAAAGTGATGAAATTACTTTGGGGCTGCTGTTGAGTTTTATTAAAGGCAGGTACAGTGTTGGGGAGACTTGAACTACGTAGTTTAACTACATTTGTATACCTGTAATTTACTGGTAGTTAAAATACATTCATATTTTGTTCCGCGTCAAGTATTTCAAGTACTTTTTGGGCAATTATCTGAAGTTTAACTTCTCAATTTACAAACAATTAAGCGGTATTCTTACGTTTATTTTTTGGAATATATATTGTATTTCACCGATGAAAGCAAGACAGTTCCGTTTTCTTTCATCTTGAATTGCTTTGAAGCCATGATCATGTCATGACATCACCAATCAGCCAACGCTGCCTCTGATTGGTTTGCCCTGGCACCACTCGAATGCTTCACAGATGTGCGATCATTACTAACATCATATGGTCACCATGGGCAACCCTCCTGCCAGCGCCACCCCTGATAGCGATGTGCCATAATTGGTTTCATAATCACCACATGTACATTCTCAATTTAACGCTGAAAATAAAAATTTGTCTCTAAAACTATTTTTTCTAGCTATAGTTTTACAAACTACTTTTCTCCAGGGGTAGAAATGTAGTTTGTTTGAAGTTTTACAAGCCACGCTTGCAAAGTACTTCCCCACTGTCGGGCGGGTAAATCAAAAAATAAGAAAAAAAGATGAAAATTACACATTCAACCAAATTAGATTTAAGGTATTTCTACAAGGGGCCATATTGGAAAACACCCAATAACTGTCCAACTTCCTGTCTGCCATTTTGACTTTTTTTTTTTTTTTTTTAAGTCTAGGCATGATAGTTGAAGTATGGACCAAATTTTTTCCATATAGGTAAACGTCATTAATTGTGGGTGGACTAGCTACAGAACTTTTTTTTTTTTTTTTTTTTACCATGTTATGAAGGTGTCACTAATGTCCAATAAAATTTTCTCTTGGTAGAAGAACAAGAAGTTCTTTATATTGTATTTGATCCTAAAAATGACAGTTTCCAAAACACAGAAGTTAAATAAAAACTACACTGAATAATCCAACACCAACTAAAACAAAATGTAACCGTTGGAGGAAAAGTCTGCCTAATTTTCTGCAAATGTTAGTGGTTCAAAGTGTTCAAGAATCCGCTTCACTCAGCTTCTATAATTCAAGGCTTTACTCATGATGTCTGAAAAAGTCAAACTAATACTAAATAAAGAACAATGATAACGCTAAGATAAAACAAAGCTTCTTATGCACTAGTTAAATTACCTAAAATGGAAAAAACAACAACAACATACAATCAAGTGAAATGTGAGACTCAGGACTGCACACATGCTTCTTCAGAAATCCCTTATCATGCATTCTTGCAGATTTGTACCGTACATACCACCCACAGCATCAGATCTGCACAGATAAATAATCCACCACATGTATCCTCTGTCTGATCACTTCATCACATTCCTTTCCATTCCAATCCTTTTATCATTCATTAGGTCTCGCACTTCCACATACAAGAAATTCTTTGTGAGAAAGAGTGTAAGGGCAGGTTTATGTAACAGCATTAAGCTAATCTTTCTTGCACCTTTTGTTTCAGAGTTCAGGAACAAAAAAAAGCGAGGGTGAAATTGAGGACACCGGGAGGAACGTTAACCAGAAGTG
Organism: Ostorhinchus rueppellii; assembly: GCA_030068375.1. NCBI lineage: Eukaryota > Metazoa > Chordata > Actinopteri > Kurtiformes > Apogonidae > Ostorhinchus > Ostorhinchus rueppellii. The sequence goes on from JAQQZY010000011.1 coordinate 12,190,151, forward strand.
AATACAGATACAGAGAAGATGACAATCGGTAAGAACTCCAGGAAGAGCTCAGTGCGGAGCTCCATCCGGGCTCCGAAGTTCCTTGACAAGTCCAATGGGTTCTACGGTCGCCTTGATGAGCCTGAGATCCCTGTGGAGACAGAAGATATGAGGGCAACAGAGGTCGAAGAGATGAAGGATGAAAAAAGAAGCAGCCAAAATTCTGTGATGGACATTTCTGCAGCAGATGATAGGGAAGAAGTAGAAATATTTAATGAAGGGACAATTGAAGACGATGGTGAGACTCTTCTGAGGAGGAAACCCAGCCGTCGCAGCAGCAGGTGGAGAAGGAGCTCCAGGAGGAAACAGAAGGAGGCCAGAGCTGAGGATGACACAGCCAGAGATGGGAAGCTGAACCCAGACACTGAGGACCAAGTAGACCCCCACGCTCTGGAGGACCCCAGGGCCATAATCCTGGTAGAGATGGAGAAACTGAAGAAGATGGAGGCAGAAAATGAGAAGATAGGGAAAGAGAAAGAATCTGCCCTTGTTCATTTCCCAGTTCGAGAAGAGGCAGACGACCAGGTCCTCATCAGGGACAAGAAGAGAGGACGGGTAGAGGAGGGAGAGGAGGAGAGGAGGATGAAGAGGGAGCAAGAGGAGGGGATGAAGGTTGTGAAGAGGAACACGGTGAAGAATTACCGCAAGGTGAGAAAGACGAACTTCTTGAGACAAGTAGAGGATGGAGGCGTCAAAATGAGTTGGAAACAAGACCTAATAGAGCATCTATACAAAATACCTGTGAAACATTACAACAGGGCATACAATTGATGCATTTAGGCTGTCAGAGTGTCGTCACAAAGGTTTGGTTCGGTTTAGAAACAAAAACCACTCAACCGTTGTCCAGTCTCCACCCCCACCCCACCATCAAAAATAGGTGTACAGAAGTTGATTCCTCTCAGTGTCCTTTACTGTGGTGTTGATGAAGATTTGAAGTTGGTCCTGGAACATCGTGAATGGCTACTCACTGCTCCTGATATGTGCTAATGCTAATTGCTAACGCTGGTAATTAGTGTTGCTACTGTGTATGTATTAGCAAGGGGCAAAATGCAGTTATCTATCTTCAACCTCCATCTTTAACCGCTTTACTTTTATTTAAATATGCACTTAAGCGCAGAACCGGAAGATGTCACAAATTGCCCCCAAAACACACTTAATCATTAACCATTTCGAGCCTCTTCAAAAATGAACGTTATTAATGATTCTCTGATGAAGTTTGCACTTAAATAGAGTTTCCATATTTTATTTGAGTAGTTGTATTTCTCATTTTTCCTGTAGCAATTTAAGCCAAATATCAGTACATTCCAGTGAAAGCAGCATAATTTCACACCTCCCCAGCCTAAATGTGTGGAACAAAATGATCCTGTGGTATATTTATCAGTGCAAACATAACAAGATGAAAGAATATGTAAATGGTGACTTAACTGGAAGTAGGGTGTCATAATATTTTGCATGCTCTCGTGCACAGAGAAAAGTCATTTGCACATCACCGTGAAAGTTAAAGTTCATTATTTTATAGAATAATTTAACAGACTTGTTGTTCAAGTTGTTTTTTTGTTTTTTGTTTTTTTACCAGAAACATCCAGAAATGTCTCTCAAAACTCTTTTCTTCTTTCATACTTTGATACATTCCAGAGTCTGACCTTTTCCATTTTTGCTGTTGAATCAGCACTTCTACTTTTACCAGTCTTTCTTTTCCCTTATATCCGTACTTCTTTACGACTTATGGTGTGCTTTGCAGAAATAGCATATAGCCACTTCTGCTTGAAAGAACCTCAGTATCTCACATTTACATAAATTCCAATTTTAGGTTCACTCCACCTGGTTAAACTTTAAACCCCTTGAGATTACATAACAGAGTTTACAGAACAGAGGGGTAAAGTTCTTCCTCTACTTTCCACTGAGACAACATCCTACACATACTGCACACGGGCTATTAATCACCATGGAAACTATCGTTACATGTTAATAAAAGTCCACGAGTTGAGTAGGGTCAAGGTACAGCGGTCACTGGTGCGTGTCAACCCGCATTAGCTAACGTCTGATAGGATTTTTCCCTTTGCGTCACACTAACTGAGGTTTCACTAATGAACTGTAAGTGTAACAGATGTACTGTAACTCTGTCCTCCATGTTCCTCAAAGATTTTCTGCTTTCTTTGATGAACACACACACAGAGGTGACATTCCTTCGCCTCCTATATCGTGTTCTTTGATCAGTGGAATGAAGTAAGGCAGTGACCCACCTGCTTAACCCACACCATAAAAAACATTCCACTGCTGTTAACCAATCAGCTGCGTCCGTCGACCCGCACAGCCTCATGGTCTGACTCTGTCCTGTTTGTCTACGCACCTTTAGTTTACGTCCAATAGGTGAGCGTAGATGGTGTGTGCTGATAAAAGAGCATCCTGCTGCAGCTCAGATTCTAGAGTAGAAAGAATAGACGGAAGGTAACGACCTGCGTGAGTCACCGGTTACTATGGCAACGCGTTTAGATATTGATGCATAGAAAATATACGTTATCAAATAACATGAATACATACTCTGCATGGATGTAATAATATCTTTTTGTGTACAATCATTCTCTCCATATTCCAGGATTCTTTGTCTATCTGTTCTTCTATTTTAACAAATAGAAACAATAATGGGAAAAAAGCTCATTTTTAATTGGCTAAATTAAAAAAATCATGTAAAAGAGAATCATACACTTTTGTTTTACTAGAAGCACAGATGCTTTGACTAAAAGTGAGAATTAATTTAAATGTTTTAATGAAAAAAATATATAATTTTATTATATATAAAATAAATATGTAAAATATATAGAATTTACATCTTTCTTTTTTTTTTTACATCATTACAGCTTGTGTTTAAGTAGCAATCTCCAACTTTATATTCACATGTTCGTCCATTCCTTGCTTGTATACACTGTAAAAAGCAAAACATTGAATCAGCTTAAAAAAAATTTTCTCCAGTAGGTCACACATAAAAAAAAATAGTTGAGTGAACCAAATTAAATTCTAATGAATGTAATTTAATGTGGTTTAATTTGGTTCACTCAACTTTTTTTTTTTTTTTTAATGTGTGACCTTTTGAAGAATATTTTTAAGTTGATTCACATTTTACTTTTTACAGTGTACATATACATAGAGGGAGGGCTCATACAGATGGAAGTGTACTGGGCCAGGACAAGACGAGACAGTGGGACAGGGCAGCTCAGTGGTTACTGCTGAAAACCTAACCAAACATGTGACACTGTGCAGCCCAGTGTCAGTTTTTATCTCTTTGATCATTCATGTGTTTTTTTCATAAACTGACATGTTGGGTCTTTACATGAAATTCCTCTTATTATGCTTATTGTGCACTGATGGATGCACCAATGAATCACTGTGTAAGCATCCTGCTGGATAAGTAAAAAAAAAACAAATCTGAAAATAAATACACAAATAAAGCAGATTACTAAAAATAGCTACAAGGATTTGTTGCTTGGTTTCATCCCACCTCAGCAAGAAGCTTCCTCTGTAACAGGGATCTTTAAGCTCATTAGTTTTGTTTTAAGCCCCTATGCACAATCAATTTTCCAATTTTAATGTTTAACACTAAATAACTCCCATGAGCCTCAGCGTGTATTTCTTACGCATCAATATAAGAACGATCCAACATAAACTCTACCTCATTTACTCTAGTCTATAAATTTATAAATTGTCACTGAATGAAAATGTATATCAATTAGAGACAACTAACAACGATTTATCACCATTCATAGTAATGTTATCCTCTGTATTCTGCATTTTTCAGTGAAATCAGGTATTTATCTATATTTAAGTCACTGATCATGTAGATCTTCATAAAAATTCAGAGTAAATTCATAGGTTATTATATCAAAATAGAGAAAACAGAAGAAAAAGTGACTTTTTTTTCAGCACAATATTTTCTGAACTGGATATAAATGTGTTAATTAGTAATTCACAAGTGACTAAACGTGCTAGATCATTGGAGCCTGTTTAGGTCTTTTATGGTTAAAAACCTGCATTTCTTTTCTGTCTGTTTAATGTGTCACCAGCAAAGTTTTCATTTCTCTTCTCAGTCTTATATTACTGATCATTTCTTCCTTTCGTTCCCATCAGGCCTTGGACCGAGCGTTTCGTCGCGGCTGGGAAGCCTTCATCACCAACCTGTACAGCGTCACGCTCACGCCCGTGTCTCCATCCTCACCTTCATCTTCCTCACCTCTGTCAAAGAAGAAACATCAACACAACTCAGTGTTGGCTGAGTTTCGCTAGAAGAGGAATGTGACAAGGACAGAAAACCCTCAAGATTTTTTAATACATGAGATTGTGATTCAGCACCGTCACTGAATAGTACTGCACAATTCTGTCTGTATAATTTTTATTTGACCATTATTTATGTTTTGTGCTGAGTTTTAATCACTCAGCATAAATTTCAGTGCCTTTTCACATCATGATATGAAGACACACTGCACATGATGAAAACAGCAGCAGTTTGGACTATTGAAGCTGAAGGAAACAAGCAGCTGATTTGACATTGAAGTCTGTCTTTCGGTGACTGAGTTCAACTCATCCTGCGTCCCTTCAGATGATTTATTCTACGTGTTATATTCCAGATTTTATTAGTAACTATCTCAGCTCCACATATGCAGTCCACTGTTTAGAGCTTGGAGTATAAATCATCTTTTCTTCCTTTAGTTTAACACTATGAAACCACTAAAATGTTGATGCGTGACTAAGGAATGGAAGATTTCCATCAGCGAATGGCGATGACAGATCCGTGTATGAAAATTCATGTTTTCATGTTAATCAGTGCCATTTATTATGTTCTGGCAGCTAATCATTAATCAGATGGGGTTAATGAGAGCAGTCTGGACAGGAGTTCCAGTCCACTTTATGTTCTGGTGAAGGTAATTTAACCTGAGGACACATGACACACGAGTCTACTTGTATTTGTTTATGAAAAGGATAAAGAAACTGAAAGAGGTTGGTTTTTTTCTTGCAACTTTTTGTCAGTTGTTACCTCTGCATTTGCAAGTGCTGACATTCCTACTGTAATTAAAATATTTAACTAAGAAATATGTTAATTTATTCACATTTAAGTCACAACACAATTAAGTAGGTAGTGTTTACAACAGATCTGCGATAATTCCTTCAATCCATTCTATATGTTGGGTTTTTTTTATCACCTCAAATGTATTGTATTTAATAATTCTTTATGTTTTGACACCTCATTGAACAGGTGCTGCAAATAAACCCCCATTGTCATACATTATGCCTAAAATGTGTTTATTTTTTTTATTAGAATCCCTTTGTTTTATAATCAGAGCTTCTTAATTAAAGAGGCACCTTCATGAGTAGATAAATATGACTTATTAAATTTGAACTTTGATGTTTCTATGTATATGAATGAACAAAGCACTTGACAAGTATTTCCATTTTCTACTTGATATTCAGATTTTTTTTTACTCCCCGACATTTATTTGACACCTTCAGTTACTTTTAGATTACATTTATCACCCTCTTCCCATCCTGTTAATACTTTTTTCACCAAATGTATTGAGTTCAATTGCAAATTTAACAACTTTTCTTCATCTGAAGCTGTAAATGAACTCTTTAAGTCCTCCTGAATAAGCTGGAAAAATATATTTATTAAAAAGCTGGACTGTTTTTTCAGGATCTTGTATCTGATTCATATTTAAAACATGATGTATGACTGTAGATCAAACAAGCAAACTATATGTAAAGTCGCGCAAGCTGAGCGCTACTAAAAATAAAAATGCAAAATACAAATGAAAGCATCAGTGGCATGAATCCAGGAACCTAACCATTGATAATAAAACACTAACAGGGACAATTTTCCTGCATGGTGAATAGGACTTTTCATGCTTTAAGTACATTTAGGTGGATTAGCCTCATGTGGAGCATTTGTTGCATTTCAGGTAGTTGCACAATTAATCACAAATGCAATGTTAGATTGTTCAATAAATAGTCAGGAAGAATCTGATTTAAAGTTTTAGATTTAAGGGGATTAATGGCAAATAAATACAAGCTCTGTTGTCTGGTGATAGTCTGGGTTTAATGTCACTGAACAAAGACCCGTATGGCGTAAGGCAAGCAAAATGAAAGTTTCTATTTATAGTTCGTTCAATTTATTTATTTTAAGGTTTTGTATTTTCTTGGATCAATTTCAATTTCTTGAGTTGAAGATTAATAATCTGTACCTTTTTCATTAATAACCAACTCAGTAGACCCAAATTTAAATAGCAAGATTGTCAGCACTAATATCAAGGTGACATTTCCACCCCATTGTGCAACCCTAATCTCAAATGTCTGGAATAAACTGTGATATGAAGCCAATACATGAAATCCTTGGCAGGGGCAATTGTGCAACTCCATGATGTGTCCTAATCAAACCAAAAAAGAAAATGCTGGTATCACACCCATAAACCACATGAATCAGACAATCTGTTAATATGTGTCAGCTCTGTACTCGGCATTAACAACAACAACAAAAAAAAACCCTTTTCTAATTCACTAAATCTTCATGTGAGAGACATAAAAGTTAATGATACTTTGGGATCCATACATGGATCACTTTTATCAAAGTAACGAATGACTTGTAGTGGAGTATTATCACTGTATATGACCTCATTTTTATAATCTGAATAGACAGTCTTAGGTCACTGGTAAACCACATGAACAACATATGACACAACTGATGAACAGTGACAAATTAAGAAGGCTATAAGCACACAGGAATGCAAATATATAAATAAGAAAAAAAAAGGCAAGAGCTTAACAAATTCAACTAAAGATCTTTTTAAAAATTGTCTAACAAGTGGGAAAATTTGAGAGAATATTTGTTACGCTGAAATGGTTAATAATAAATAAAACATAAAACTACAAGATCGTAACTGATTCACACTGTTTCACTATTTACATCAATGTCCCACTACATTTTGATACAATCTGCTGTAGTGAAACAATGCACATAAATGTAACTACGACATAATAAAAGCTAAATTACATTTTATTTCTGTTGCTGCCATCTCGTGTGTGAGCAATAGAATCTTTACCGGAAATGACGTATTAAACGTGTCTAAACTAGAAACGCAATTTTGTTTAAAATAATTTACCTTCGGTGAATTTTACTCCTTTCCTGGCGAAATGATTCCAAGAGGAAATGCACATATTTATAAATATGTATTTATCCTGAAATAAATGTGCTGTTTTTGTCAGTTGAAGTGACTGTATGCAGGGTGGGAGGAGTTTTTCGCCCGGACAATAAAGCCGTGACGGACCCGTTTCCTCTTCCATTTCCTTCTCCTGCCGATTCAGGGTAAGACTTCATTCGTCACAGCAAAACTCAGCGAACTTAAATATTTTCACATTGTTAGGTTATGCTTACAACTTATAACAACTGCAACTAAATCCATTCAATTTATTCTTGAATTTAGTCATGTTAACACTTATTATAAGTACAATTTTCAGGTCGAATAGTCTACGTGCGGGGTTTTTGCGCCTACAGCACCAGCACGGATGGTGTTAAATCTTTAACCATCCGTCATTAAAATGGCTTAATTTCACAAACATACTAACACTTAAACAGAATACAATATGTTATCTAATGTGTGCATTCAGTATTTCTTTAAATAACTATTGGGATAGTTTAGATGTATGCAACTATCTGCTGCACACTTCCTACCAGTGCACCACTAGCTAACAGTGTCTCTCAGTGATGAGAAATACACAGACCTGTACTGAAAAACAGTGATTGCAACTTTATTTTTCTGATGCGAGACACTGGAAAATTTAGCTTGTTATTCGTTCCTCCTGAACACGCTGCGTGGAACGGTCACGTGTTGCATCAATGGTAGCGCAGCTTCAACCGGCTAAGCTAACTCAATCCTGCAAATGTTTGTTTTCTAGATGGTGGTTTGAGCCCAAAGAAGATATCACAGTTAAGGTAACTTTTTCTTTGGTTTCATTCATTTTTAGCACAATGGAATTTAGAAAAATGTATTGAGAGCTGTATGAGGCCTCGTGCTACAGTGATGCATACATTGAACTCTCTCACTGAATCAACTTTGAGGATATTTTATCTATAGTACTGAGTAGCATGTGACATGAGTGTAAATCTGGATTATCTGTTCACCACTGAGATGTAAATTGTGCTGTTTTCTTCCTCAGTCGATGCAGAAGGTTACCAGACTTCCTCACTGCTCAAGGTAACAGTGCTTGGTGTTTTTTTGTCATCTGCAGTATTAAAAGTTGTTGCACATCAGCTTTTTGTTTATGGTTTGGATGTTACAAGAGTATAATGCTACTGTGATGAGTCTTTGAACTCTCTCTTACTGAATCACTCTTTGAAGATACTCCTTTACCAGATTCTGAGTAGCATTGATGAGCTTCAGCTTCTTGTGATTGCTGTCTTAACTATCTTAATCTGTTGGCAGTTTCACTATTATTCATTATTTTTTCCTTTTCTTCTCAGATGTGTCGAGTGTGTGAAAGAACAAGAATGAACGTATTAGGTGAGTGTGAACACTATTAAAGGATATAAAGTTTCTAAACTTGCCTGATGTCATTAGTGAGCTGTAAACCTGATTACAATCAAAACAAATATTAAAATGCATTATAATCTGACATCAGTACTGTTGTTTTATAGGCAGGTCACTGCTGTTTCTCCCAGATTCTCACAATGGTTGAAATTGTGAAGGTAAGGAATGACTACTCTATAAAGAGCACTTATTAAATGGGTGTTTCATGATGAATTATTTTAAATGACAAGCATATGCCTGAATCTGCTGATGTCAACCTTTATCTGACAGCCCTCAGTAGACATTATATAATGTGTATGGACTTGATTTTTGGTGTGAATATTCTGCTCTTTGTCTACATAGGTGGAAGACCAGCTCGGTCTGAGAATCAACATCTGACATTTTAAACATGTGAGTAATGTATAAATGGTGATCACAATAGTCAAAAATGCCTTTTTGTTGCAGTGCAATTTATATGCAAAGAATAAGACAATTGGGCCCGTGCAAATGTAGGTACTTGTCTGCTGATACGATAGTTAAATCAAGAGTAGCAACAAAATGTCTGCATTTTCTGACGTTACAACACATTTGAGAGGATGAAATGGGTTTTTCCCATCAACTAACTGGACGACTAATGTCACATGGCAGCTTGTCACCAAAGCCCTGATCAAACAATTAGATAGTGCAGTCAATTAGTTTTGTTTTTTTTTCCTCCTAACAAGTATTTGTGGTTTTACAGGGCTTCAGTTAAATACCTGAGGCAGTGACTCGTCGTCTTATGATGGTGAGTTTTTTCGTTCCCCCCTCATTCTTCTATGATGCATTTCTGTGATGATGAAACTTAGCTCACTTTGAACCACTGTGAAACGACACGAACATCTGAGAAACTGCTCTTCAGTTTGACTGTGTTCGAGTTAAACTGTTAAGTTATTGATTCACTCATCCAGTTGAGGCTTGTACAGTTTTTCTAATGACCTTTTCTCTTCTAATCAGATGGTTTCTCTGTGGCGCCATGAAGAAAGATGAAGTTCTAGAAGGTAAGATGGAGGGGTGTACTAGGTGGGAAGAAGAGTATTGTGCGCACTGAAAATGATGAGTTGCTTTGGAATCTCGTTCGTCTGAACTGCTGTTGAGAAATTAAATATCTGACTTCAGCGAAATGCTACGATCACGAAATTTTTTTTTTTTAATGCTCAGACCTAACAACAATATTATCTTCTACAGATGGAAAACCTTGTACATGTTCCTGTCACAAGGCATCTGCCCAGGTGAGTTAATCTGTTAATTAAAAATAGTCAACCCACAAACAGTCGCACCCAGTTTCCTCTTTTATGATGACACCCGCACAAGTCTTACGCCTTGTGTCAATGCCAGACCTGAAAAGGTGAACCCACTGGTGTTGCCTTGGCAATAAGGGGAAGACCTGTTGGGGTTACCAACAGTCTGAATGGAGACAAACTAAACATGGGTGCATAGGATAAATGAGAAACGTCATTACCAAAGTATTCTGAATAGGTAGAATGAACATTTGCTTTAAATGCCGACTTCATGATTCATTGTTTCAGTCATTCGGTACTGAACTTTCAAGGAGCTACTGAACTATAAATGGCTTCGGTCAGGTGTAAGGTGATCTCCAGCAACCTCAGGACACTGGGCCTTGAAATGTTTGGTGCTGGGTTATGACTGGGATAAAAGCCTGATCACATTGTACTGTATCAAGCATAACAGTAAGTAGATGAAATGACTAATTGTCCCATCAACCTTTCAGGTCCTCATCCCCAACCTGAGCAGACAGAGGTTGACCTCCCACAGTAGAGGTATGTGTCTGGTCAATACAGCTGCATATTGTGTGGAGATGTGATGAGCTTCTATTACCGCCCCAGTCTGAAGATTCATGACTGATTGGTATCCCCTCTGATTAAATATGTGGTGTTAAATCTTAGGTTGAATTCAATGGAACAGAGGTTTAAACTGTCCAAATTTTGCAGGTTCTGGTCTTGACTCTACATCCATAATGGCTGACTCCTTTTGACCAAGGTAAGATGTTGTAAGGATGCAGTTATTTTTGGGTGACTGATGGGAAGAATGATGACGTTCCATGAGTACAGTCTTACTGGGTACCAACTGGCACCTTAACCCTCTAGCCTGCTCTTTCTGCCTGTTGACCCAGTGTGGCACTGAGAACCCTGACCTTACCAGGTGTAAGGTGACCTGCTGGTGTACTGATGGTTGTTGGAGTTGGCGATAGGGTGAATGACTGAAAGGAGGAAGCTGACTCTCTCTAGACCTCTACTTTTATTTGTATCTTTGAGATATTGAAACATTAACACTGACGTGTATGAATTGGCATCTTCAGGTCTGTTCCAGCCAGCATTGCATTGCACACCGCTCCTGTGATGGTGAGTATCTGCTGATACTGTAGCTTTTGGAATGTGCTTTAAGTGCAACAATGAGCTCTTAAAACGTCTTACTAAATGATGAGCTTCTATTACCGCCCCAGTCTGAAGATTCATGACTGATTGGTATCCCCTCTGATTAAATGTGTGGTTTTAAATCTTAGGTTGAATTCAATGGAACAAAGATTTAAACGTTCACATTTTTTGCAGGTTTTGGTCCCAACTCTACATTCATAGTGGCTGACTGCTTTTTTGACAAAGGTAAGCTCAAACAAGTGAACTTATTTTTGGATTACTGATGGTAGAAATGGTCAGGTGTCTAAACAGTCCTCTTGATTATCCAGTTTGCGGTTCCTGTCTGTTAACTCAATGCAGCACTGAGAATCTGGACTATACCAGGTGTAAGGTGATCTGATGGTGGGCGGAGCTGGCTGTGGGGCCATGACAGTCTAGTCCACTAACCCCATCTAGAATATATCTTTGTTGCTTCCGCTTGTATCTCTTGAAGTATTAGAACATCAACACTAGGATGTTTGAAGTGAGGTCTGTTCCAGCCAACATTGTATATGCTGCTTCCATGTTTGGGGAGTACCTGCTGATGCTGTAGCTTTTTGAACATGGTGGAAGTGTAACTGAGCTCTTTAAAACCTCAACAAACCATAAATGTGACCTTCTTATCATAACCCCAGTCTGGAATTTCATGAAAGTCTGGCATCTCTGATCAAAGTTTTCATAAACCTTTTTCCCCTGTCTGACCTGAACATATTGCTCCTTTTCAGGTGTGAGCACCTCTTAAACTGTCGTGGCCAGCTGTCTACATGATCTGACTGTACGGTAAGAAACTACCTTTAGCATTTTTACCTCAAAACTCTGAAGTGATGATTTATCATTACCGCCCCAGTCTGAAAATTCATGACTGATTGGTATCCCCTCTGATCAAAGCTGTGAACCAATACTGTTCAACAACACATGGACCTGTCTGACTTTTTTTTTTTTTTTTTTTTTTTCCCAGACCGGGACAGAACTTCATGATGGAGGCTCCTTACGAAGTTGCTACCAGCCCATTGAACTGAATGTTGTTGTTGTGTGTAGCTTTTTGAAATAAAGTGACTATAAATGAACAAAATTCTGCCTGTATATGAATAAGTGGTGGGTCTTTATTAGACTTGTTACAGGATTAGATGTTTACTTACAGTTGTCACTTAAGCGAATACTTACCGCTTGCCTATTGCACAAAACTACAGAAGTTGATGCTCTGTACTTTTGTTCAGATTGTGTCTAGAGCCTGTGTGTATAGAGATAAAAATATTACTGTTGTGTACTGAATACAAAAGACTTGATACAATATAAACCAAATTTGATTTCAATCATTAAGATTTGGTAATTGGCTTTTTCTTCTGTTAGAGGGGGCACTTCTGTTTAGCACACAAAGTTTAAGATGACACCTTTTAGCACCAGAAAAAAAATGTCTTTTTTCCTTCAAATGCTGAATGAAGTTGGGATACTTGCCCTAAAGTGCATTTCAGGGTACAAAACCATAAAGTTTGAGAACTGTTAAGTATTGGGCTGAAAAATAGACTTTAAGTTTTCGTAACTTCAAAGTTAAGAGTCTGAGTTCATCCAAGTATGGGATTGCGCTGCAACACCAGGAAAAATCCTCCATGGAGCTGGCGACCTTTTCTAGGATTTGTTACATTTCTATAAGTGAGACTCTAATGGGGTGTATCGCAAGCAATTCACAATCATAACTGTTAATGCACATTAGGTCTGAGCAACAATAAGTCTAGCCTTGGGGTCTGACGTAGGACACTTGATGGTAAAACCGTACACATCAGGATGTGCAATAGAAAACTAGGAAAACCATAGCTTGACCTTTTTTCAGCACTTAGTTTATTAAATGAGGCACAAGTTGTCCACTGTACCCAAAGTATAAAAGGTTCACACAAGTCACTAATGTAACAAATTTAAACCCCGTAAGCTTAGATTTTAATGTTTGAAATCATAAAGGCTCAGAGTTAAAGTGGATCGCACTTCCTTTAACTTATTACCTGAAGGACAGTGACATGAAAAGTTGCAGCCACGTTGATCTGAGACTTCAAATTGCTGGAGATTCACGATCTACAGTATAGACGGTGAATCTATTCAACACAAACTCCTCTGATAAGCTGCTGTCGTCTTCATTATCAAGGAAAAACACTCAGTCTGCAGTGAAGATCCTTGCAGCAATATCATCTAGTAGCCAGTCCACTCCTGCCAACAGGTTTTCTCCTGTTACTGCACTGCAGCCAATTATGCACCAGTGGTGGCTTTTAATGTCATCCAGAGCCAAAGCCTGGAGGAAAAGGCACAGACAACAGCTGAGCTTTGCTGAACATTAAATATTTTAATGATGTGAGGTTAATTCAAGTACAGTTTCTATCACTACTGGAACTTGCCTCTCGTATTGCCTCTTTTGATAGAGCTCCTGGCAAGTCCTGTTTGTTGGCAAACACCAGCAGCGTTGCACCAGCTAACCTCTGCAAGAAAAGAACATAACATAAGAGGGAAGGCACCAACCTTGTGTGAGGGCAGCTTTGTCACAAATAAAAAATCAAAGTGTTTATGTTGTGGAGACAAACTTTTGGTCATAAACTAATGAATGTGATCCAGCATTTACAACTTTGTGATAATAAAAACAAAACCCTCTATCTTGGACGCAAAAAATGATGGCAGCACTCCAATCAGTGCTTTTTAGCCTGGTTCTTTATTCCTTGTACATATTCTGTGTGGGTGGTGGGGGGTAAAAAAAAAACTTCTGGAGTTGAAGTCAGTATGATTAAACAATATTGATAGCCTAACTTGAAATTACTAGCATTATGTCACTGTGTTGAGTTACAAGCATTATTGTTATGGGGTTTTTTATGTGAAGATTTGCCATGTCTAGAAGCAGACACAAGTCAGAAAAAGTGCTGCATCGATAAAAGGAAATGATGATGGCCGTGGAGCAGATCGGAAAATCTGAAACTTGTTCTGGTTTCCCTGGCCCTATTCACACCTCTGCACATAGGGCCCTTTTTATTTTTATCCAAATCCTGCTTGTTGTGGCCTTCCCCCTCAGTGTTTGGTTTACCTCCTCCAGCAGCAGAGCACTGAGCTCCTGCCTGCAGTCCTCCAGTCTCAGTCTGTCAGCGCTGTCCACCACCCACACCAGGCCGTCTGTGCTTTCAAAATAGTTCCTCCAGTAGGAACGAAGAGACTTCTGACCCCCTACATCCCAAATATTCAACTTGAACCTACAAAAGGGACAGAAGACATCAAATACCACTGTTCAAAGCATGCTCGTATACCAGTTTGTACATTTTTTTCAATTAATTACTTGTAAGATGTTTGAGTTTGATCATTTTTTGTTTTAGGCTACTGAAAATAGTAAATAATCTTAGGAGATTGGAGTTTCACTTATTTTTACTTATTTGAGATACATACAAAACCAATGTTAGGATTTGTTAACAAGATCCAGCTCTAAATCAAGCACTTTATATTCTATGTGCTGTAATTTCAGGCTTTTATGGACAAACTTTTATTCCTAAGAGTTAGCATTAGATATTAAGTTGTGATTAAGTTTTATGAATGCAATATGTGCATGACTGCCCTCACATTTATACTGAGACAACAAAAAATCCTAAACACTAACAAAGGGTAGAATCTGTGGTCACTGCTTGACAACAGTCAAAAATTATTGGCCACTTCCATAATATAGAACTAAGATAGTACCTAAGAGCTAAAGGCTTTTATTTATTTAACTGCATAATATGAACTTGATACACAGGCGGAGAGACATGTAACATCACTGAATATAATAACTATCTACAAAGCTAATATGTAATGTTTCTGTCCGTGTAATGACCTGACATTCATGTCAATAAAGTATCCTGAAATGAAATGAGACAGGACTGCGTATTGACTCGCCCTTTGTGCTCCAGTGTTTTTATGTTGAAACCCAGTGTTGGGGAGATGGTGCTGACATCTTCTCCGTTAAACTTCTTCAAGATGGTGGTCTTCCCCGCGTTGTCCAGACCTCTGCAAAATACAGGTAGAAGAAAACACGAATACGGACAGTGTTTTAGCTGCTTATTTAATATTAAAGAGAACCTTTTTTCTTATTTGAACCCATCACCGGCTATCTAGTTAGCATGATGCAGCACAAAACACACAGCACAAATAATCGCTTTCATATTTTATCCAACAATAAGTTAAATTCCTTCCTAGAGGCTCAAAGTGCAGCCTAAATTACTGTAAAGTTAGCACACGAATCTTAATTTGCAGCTAAGCTAGTAAACAGTCAACAATATAAGTAATATGTAACCTACAACATGAGTAGCCTCATCTCCCGTTCCTTCTGCTTCATCTTCTTTAAAATCGTCAACAAACCCATTTTAGCGCTTGAATATTATAACATTTAAAATACTTAAACTAATTTTAAACTGGTTTTGTATGAAAGATATTTAGCATCCATGAGGTGCGTAGCACAACCCGGTAGTGGCTATAGCGCTAGTCCCGCCTCAGATCATCACTGATTGGTGTGGCTGTTACAAAGCGGGCGGTGATTGGCTAAGATAGACTTTAGGCAGTGCTTGATTGGTCTAGGAGCGGTATAAGTTGTGGCTGGGCGGCGAAGACCGCAGAATTAACTGCGGAGGTCCGCCCTCGTGTGTCTCATTGTAGGAATTACAGGTTTTATTCTTCAGTGAGGAGACGAGTGCCCTCGTGTGTGAAGATAGATGTGAGGCTCACATCTAACAAACATACACGATTATAATGCTGACTTTCTTTTTTTTATTTAAATAAATCATTTTAACACTGTAAAATCAGACTATTTTCTGTTGATAATAAAATGGAATGGTGGGGAGTTTTATACATTTAAATGACATAAAACTAACTTTATTCCTAAAAAAATATTTTTATAATGTTCTTACACTGTTTAGAAATCACGGATGTAATAATTTGTCCATTTGTACCCTACTGATAATATAATAATACAATCCAATGCATTATCATTCCTGAAATCCACTCCAACACCTTTAGTTCTAACATCTTTATCATTTCACTATAACACAGTTCAATTCAGACCCAGATAGTGTAAGTGTAGAAATCAGTCCAGGACATCAATACCAGGTTTTTTTTTTTTTTTTAGAAACATGTAAATCAGTGTAAAGGACATACTCATTTATATAATGAGGTGTATACAGTGAAACTTGAACAGTGTTTTCACTTTCAGGGGGACAAATGAAGACATACAACAGGTCTTTGTTTCCTTACATGACATAATTTCCTCCAGAGAGCTGGTAAGTCTCACTGGCGGTTGTTCAGGAGCTTGGTCTTTCCAGTTTCCTGGCATTAAAATTGCAGAAATTCCCTGCACGTGAAGGAAGTGTAACCACCACCCTAATTTGGTCAGAAGCCCCAAGACATTCCGGTGCCTTCACACCTTTCCCCAGATTTTGGTTGTGATGCCTTTATAACTATCAGACATCCGACTACTACATTTTTTATGGTTGGATTGGAAAGTATAGAAATTCAGAGCAACAAGAGAGTAGAACGTTTGATAATAATAGCCAGCACTGCGCGTAAAATCTAAAGGATGAGTTTATTTTAAGGCAACTGATACTGTTTTTAGGTGCTTGTGCGTAATTGTAGCCTGAAAACCACCGAGCTGTACTTGAAGGCAGCATGTCGTCTGTATTCCCGTCATCACCCTTTATTTAGTCTACCCCTAAAGGGTCAATTTAAAAGAAAGAGAAACCGAAAGCGTCCTGTTGCATCACCAGCTGTTAGATGCCCAACCCCCTCTATAAAACCCTTGAGACGGGCTGTCCGAGTCAAGCAGTCACTAAGCAAGTAAGAAACACATGAATGACCCCTACAAAACCCGCATGTAACATAACACATACGTTTTTAAGCCAAACATATCCGCTGAAGTGTGTTCCAAGCTGCGGAGACGCGCGTCGGCTGTGCGCCCTCAGGGTTTTGGATGGAAGCGGTTTCACTTGCGGCCATGCTGCACGACTCATCCTGAGCCGCACACCAGGTTTATCCTGCCGGTACAGAAACCGACCAAGCACTCAGACAGCCTGCTTCTGCTGCGGGAGGACATGTCCCCGTTATTCATGGACTCTGGATACGACATCAACAGCCCCGGTTCAGAGTCAACGGAGGACTGGCACAGCAACACAGGAGGCTCGGTGAGTAGGTTAAAAGTACAGTACGTGTAATATAATGTCAATGAACCTAGTGATCAACCAGTACCACATGCATACTGTTTTATTACAGTAATAAAAGAGAAAAACAACCAATTATGTGTCGTTCAAACTTAGTGATCCAACAGGTTACTATTTTTATTGACTGTATAATTATTATACTTATACATGTCACAATAAGCAAAGGGAGACAGCAGAAGAACCACATTATTATTTACATATTTTATTTATCAGTGCGTTCTGGCTCTTTTCCACATGTTTTTTCTGCATATAGAATTAAAAAAAACCAAACAACTCACTATTAACCCATAAATACACAAAATATCCAACTTCAACCAAACTGCTTAAAACATCTGTCAATACATTCATCCTATCCATTTACGTAAATAATTGGTGTAAAATGCAGTTTGCCACCTTTTCATGGTCATCAAATGTGCCTCATTTGAGTTCAGAGGTGCAAAGTTACCATGGAAACACTGTCATCTTCTACAGCTTTGATTCACCAGTAAAACCCATGGAATTTGATAAATGACAGTGGATGGACACACTTGGTTTATAGTCATTTATTGATATATTTTGCTAAAAAAAAAGTCACTCTTTCTTCAGTTTCTGATATAATATAATATAATAACCCTCAATTTTAATCTGCGCTCTAAAGAACATGCACATCATCAGTAAATTAATATAGGAAAATATCCATTTTTCCCCCCAAAAACGCAGAACACAGAAGATAATATTTCAATAATTGTGTTAAATCACTTCAGAAAGGTTACATATAGAGAAAAAAAGACTGGGTGTTTATGGGTTAAGCAGCTATTAATACATTATTAATAATCAACCCTGTATTTCCCATAGTGCACCACAGACCCACTGTAGACTCATAGAGTGATTAACAGTATTAACTGTTCATCAACGGTTCATTTGCTGAATAAAAGTGAACCAAAAGGATGAAACCAACCCCCCAAAAACAGGATCATAGCTACTGTTTGGTCACAGTTTCGACACAGTTTCCAAACTAGTTGGCATCAGTTATCACAGCAGATGTTGATTTACTTGCGTTTTGTTGTTTTTTTGTTTTTTTTTCCCCACAGGTCTGGTGAGTTTGCAGCAGGTGTTCAGGTTCTTTGATTATTGTGGAGTAATATTTAAGCAGATAAACCAGTGCATTTAGGTGTGAGTTTACTCAAGTATTCAGCATTCAACATGTAAATATCAATACTTTTACAAAATTAACACACTGTAAAAAAGTAAAACATTGAATCAACTTGAAATTTTTTCTTCAATAGGTCACACATAAGAAAAAAATTAGTTGAGTGAACCAAATTAAATGACATTAAATGACATTCAGTATAGTTTAATTAGGTTCGCTCAACTATTTCTTTTTATGTGTGACCTATTGAAGAAAAAATTTGAAGTTAATTCAGTGTTTTACTTCTTACAGTGTAGGCACTTTTTGATTGCTTAGTGCTTCAGGTCGCTGTGTTGGATACATAAAAATGACTAAACACGGCCTTGAAAATTAACTTCAAATTTGATCTAAACTGAACTATCTGTATTATTTGTTTCTGGCCACTGTGGGAGACTTTGCACCACATGAATTCAACATCACGTAGTGTAACACAACTTCCTCTCCATCAGGTCCGTTTACTTCTTTATTAACTTTGGTTAAAGTGTGAATCCATGCTGCGTTTCATGTGACAAATGAATCTCATGACCTTGTGAACTAAGCCCCTTCTCAGAACGTGAAGTTCAGTAAAACGATGTGTCATAACTCCTGAAATTATGAATGAATTCCCCAAAAGGCAGAAGGAGATTCCAACATGAGAACTCAGAGAATATGTACTGACAAAAGTGTGATTCTGTTCATGTGGACAGGAGAGAGAAGATGGACGTCCCCCATCGAACAGAGGGGGAAAAAGGAGGCAGAAGAACCGAGACGCTGCGAGGAAGAGCCGGAGGAAACAAACGGAGAGGGCGGACGAGCTTCATGAGGTGGGAAAATCTCATGTGGTCGTCATCTGCCTTTCCCTGTGGTCCTGACACCATCCCCCTGTGACTCCTGTGTCACTTTCTGTCTGTGTTTTAATCACACCCACAAACTCAGTGTGTGACTAGTGGTGTGTGTCTTGTGTAATCTGGCAGCATGCGTACAGCCATTTCTTGTAAATAGTCTGCTTTAGGAGAAGGGCTTTCACTCGCTGTGGTATGCAGAGCTTGGTGTCCCTCCCTTCCCTCTTTGCCCTCCACATTCACACACAGTTTAGACCCTCCCACCTCAGATTTTTCCTGTGCCACTGCTTTTTTTTTTTTTTTTTTTAGTTCCCTCTTTTTTTTCCTTGGGGGCAAATTCCACATGTGCAGTTAAACGGACACATTACACCATAAAGCCACATCATCACCTTCTAACTGTGAAACCTACAGGAAAAACTTGATCTATATAGCACTGCCTTTCACAAACTTCTCAAGAACCACAGCTCTGAAGTGTTACACTGCTCCACAATTTCTTAGAAAATCTCTGCTTCAGACATTAAATGTGCTAAATCTGACATATTTTAATAAGATGAATCATAAATAAATGACCAAAGTGCTGCTTAGCTCATGTTTTCAGTATATATGATGGTGTGTTATTCCACATATATG
>JAQQZY010000011.1:12269591-12287819 GCA_030068375.1 Ostorhinchus rueppellii
TTGTCAGAATTTCACATTTTGGCCCAAGACTGTATCTGAGAAACTACAACCAACTAGGACTTTGGACTGAATTTTTCATTATTTATGACTTTTATTCTGGAAGCATTTTACTTGGAGACCAGTGTTACCTGAACTACCATGTACAATCTGACATTTCTCAAGAAAAATAAGTAAAGTTCCAACAACAATAACATTAACATAATGTACAGATCACCATGAATCAATTATTTTGTTAAAATTTGACTTTTTTTTTTCTTAAAAATGTTGAAGTTGTTCATAATTGGTGAGGATATTCACATTTTTCTTGACAATAGTTTCTCAATGTAAATATTTTCATAACGCAATTTGACACTCTTGACAAATTGCAATATCTAATGTCTTCAGTGCAGTTTTTTAATTTTGTAAATTCATCCTGGTGTGCCACGTTGGAACCTTTGTTGGGCCAGATTTGGTATGTTTGACACCCCTGACCTAAAGTGAATATTGTATGTGTTTTTTGTGAGGGGGCGCTAATTATTATAATGCACAACTCCTACTAGGTGTTACTTTTAATGCAGAGTTCAGCACTTATCTGCATATAAACGTGATGCACCTGATCATATAGCCTTTCAGATCGGCTAAATCTGCTTTTTAGTCAAGGCAAGACTTTATATATAAAGTCTTACAGATAACACAGACTGAATCATAAACAGTGCATCAACTTCAATATCAAATGTCCCATCCCTTAAATAGACTTGAGATGAATCCAGATGACATTTTGGTGGGAAGTACAGTCACTTCTTCATGTTCAGGATGAGATGAGTCAAACTCGAAGTGTGAAATCCACACTTTCGCTGATGTTTTTCTTCTTTTGGTGTAAAGCGTCATTTCATGTAAACATACAAAGTCACCTTTTAATGGAGAAACTTTAAAGACTAAATGCCGAACACAGACACAGAGAAAAGACAAAGACGGTGTTAAATGTCCTCCTGTTTTTACCTGTTTTCTAGCTTGTGTACGAGTTCTTTCTGCGTTTCCTGGAGAGCCCAGACTTCCAGCCCTCAATGGCCAAACGCTACGTCGACCAGAAGTTTGTCCTGCAGGTAATCTTCTCACCTTTCTGTCCTGAAAGATTCAGCTTCTCAAAATTTCCTGACATGTTCCAAAAACTTCAATTGATTTGAGAGATATGAAAAATAAATGAAGTTCTTCTTTGAAACAGCAGCTGCAGCAGACACAGTTGAGGGGCTTTGGTATCTCATAAACTGACCTGAAGTCTCTGCAGCTCCACTTTTTTTTTTACTCTAAAACTTCAGTGTAAATGTTAAACTTTTGGATGAGTTGAAACTACTAAAACCACTTTCATGGCTTGTGCAGTGGTTTATTCATGTGCAGTGTGTGTATAAGCATCTCTTGGCCACATTTGAGGGCCATCTTCTTATTTATCTCTATTTTTGTGCGCGCTTAAATCTCCTCTGTTGCTTTGCGTATTTACTGAATAATAATGAGAATAAATGGGTCTTTATCTTCTGCAGAGTTATAGCGTCAGGTGTATGGTTAAAGTAGTCAAAACAGGTCTTCACATGTGTGCGGTTACAAACACACGGATTGTCCTGTGTGTTTGTGTGTAGCTCCTGGAGCTGTTTGACAGCGAGGACCCCAGGGAGAGGGAGTACCTAAAGACCATCCTGCACCGTGTTTATGGAAAACTACTGGGTCTCCGAGCCTACATCCGCAAACAGATCAACAACATCTTCCTCAGGTACAGGCTGAGATCTGTAAATCCAATGTAGCTTTAAAGCACAGGCTTTAAAGCTGGTATTTATAGACGTTTAGCATCAATACATCTAAAATTAGCCAACAAATGAAGAGCACATGATCAAGAAGGACTGCTGTTCTTTGACCTTTATGCTGCCGGTTTTACTCTGTGAGTCACAGGAAAAAAACACACTAAACGTTCTTCATATGTCACAGTGGGAAGTGTGGGCACTTTACACCATAACAACCATCTCATTTGGTCAGTTAGTTGCATCCCCAGTTGTTAATGTAAAATATTAAGGTATAATAATAATGACCAGTAAAGGTGCTACTTCCACGTTAACAGGTTTAACATTAAAATAATTTTCGATCTGATCCCCTTAGAAGAACAAGGGTGTCAAACATGCGGCCGGGGGGCCAAAACCGGCCCCCCAAAGGGTCCAATCCGGACCGCAGGATGAATTCGTGAAATACAAAAATTACACTGAAGATATGAACAATCAAGGACGTTAAAATTATTTTAGGTCAGTTCAATCTAACATGGGTCATGCCAGTAAAATGCTATCATAATAAACTATAAAAAATGAAAAACAACAAATATTTATCTTTGTTTTAGTGTAAAAAAAAAGTAAAATTACACAAAAACTTTTACATTTACAAAAAATATCAACAACCAAAAATGTCTACAGAGAAGTGCCATTTTTCCAATATTCTGCCTGTTATTAAATATTTTGTGTATTGGTAGATCTGCTGTGCTCTGTCAGTTATCATGAAAATGAGAAACTGAGGCCAAATAATGGCATAAATTGTTAAAATTGCACTTTGTTTTCTTAATTTCTTTTTGTTGATGGTTGTTCATGTTTTTGACATGTTCTTAATGGATAGTTTGTAGATGTAAACATTTTGACATTATAATTTTACTTTTTTCACTCTAAAACATGGATGTTAGACATACACATTTTGGAATTGATATTATTTATATATTATTATGTTATTATTTTAATGAGCTGGCCCACTTCAGGTTGTACTGGGCTCTATGTGGCCCCTGAACTAACGTGAGTTTGACACCCCTGCCTTAGAATATCTTACCAATATCATACATGACAGTGCAGATCAGTTCTACAGAGTGTGGAGCCCAGTTTTGGACTATATTGGACCGGACTTTTCTTCTACCCTATTGAAACATATTGTGCAATTCAATGATATTCATAAATATGACTTCTGTACACTGTAAATCTGATCTGCCACCTTCTGTATCAAGATGTTTCTGTTTTATTTCTTATGTAAGAGCTGTTGTGTATGTTTTGTTTTGTGTTTAGTCTTTAGAAGACACTGTTTTGTTGCATGGAAAACAAAAAATTGCGATTAAAAACAATGAAAAAAACAGGTTTAACACCATCTTATTGGCTACATGAAAAATAATGCAGCCAGTAAAATGTATGTACATTCAAATAGAAAGACATTTTTTAGGTTATGAGGAGAATGGTCTCTCCTGCTTGGTTGCTTATAATTTTAGTCTGTGAAATATAGTGTGAATGCAGCATACAAAAACAGGATGAAGAGGATGGAGGACACTCAGCACCATCTTTAATCTGATGAGTAATGTAATGTGTAAGAGATGCAGTCCAATTTGGGCAAACAAAAGTGCTGCATGAATTATATTAATGTGTCCTTCAGGCATACAAATCCTGTCTGTGTTGTGTTCTCCCTTTTGCCTCTATTTGGCAAGCAATGTAGTGATACAAATCTCCACAAATGACTGGTTAAACATCTCTGATAAATAACAGTACTGTGATACGCAATCATTTTTATTCTTCTAAGTTCAGCAAGTGCAGGTTATTTGTCACCCTTTGTTATATTTGTAATATAACTCAAGCATGGGAGAGATGATGCGGCATCAAGTGTTGTTCGCGTCTCAGTTAAATGGTTTCAGTATCGTTCGTCGTTCCTTTAGACAGATACAAGATGTGGAATCTGCTTAAATGTTCTTTTTTTTTCAGTCTGCATTTATTCTCATAGTTTAACACCACAAACAGGGTGTCAACTTTTTATGAGATTGATGCATATTTTATTCTTGCTGTCAAGTATTTTAATATTTAGTGCGTGAACGTCACCAGCCATCCCTGGAAGCTAAGTTGTCATTCTTTATTTGATTTTCCTATTAAGAGCCAGGGAGGGCAGTGCTGCACCACGATGAGTTAAGGGGGACACATAGAAGATAGCATAAAAAAAAGGGGGGGGGGGTTACTGACAAACAGAAGAGCAGTGCTATTTAGGATGCAGGAGTGGTAAAGACTGTGTTAATCTCAGCAACAACCGACACCACTTCTAAAAACAGCACCAAAAACAAACAAAACAAGAAAAACAGCATTAGGCACCTGAATTGTGGCAGTCTTAAGAATTTAGAGAACGTCACCAAAGGACATGAGGGAGGGAAGAGTGTACAGAGTGCAGGAGTTAAGTGAAAGATCCAGAGAATGATTCAGCACATGCTGCCGGGTCCCATCATCATTAAATGTTGTTTTTGTCTGCTCCATGTATCAGAGGTGCATTACAGACATGTTGCATCAGGAAATTTGATCACTTCTTTGTAAAAAAAAACAAAAAGAAAAAAAAACATGGATAGGTCACTTTACAGGAAGAGAACACGGTTTTTCATTTCTGCTGCTGGAGGCCTAGTATTAGCGGCTCCTAACTTTATTGATCTGAAAACTGATGATTGATCTGCTGGTGTATCATTGTAAACTCTTCTGTGTGTTTGCGTTTTCAGGTTCATATATGAAACTGAGCACTTCAATGGAGTCGCAGAACTACTGGAAATTCTCGGCAGGTTCGTATACACATATACACGGACAAATGAACTCAACCAGCTGCTGCTTTTCCTGAAACAGCTGGTAACCCAGTGAATTAAGCGACCAAGAAAAATGTCAACAAAGCAGAAACACAGCTGTAGCTTTTTATTAAAACTACAATTTGCATTTATTCTTGGTCATATATTATCAACTCTTACTCCTGCTTTCTTATCAAACTGCGACGCACAGCCCAAGTGATGCAAAAAATAAAAAAAACGAGAAAAGCGTGGAAGCTATAGAAACAAAAGATGAATGCACATTAATAAGAAATGCTTGTGCAGTTTGTTGAATTGTCTCTGGGAGAAGGATAGAAATAGAAATAGTGAGACTAAAGGAGGAAGTGGAGAGGATAAATAAACATGCCTTGCTCTCTGTTTGTTCACAAATCAGTTGGATCCTGAACGAAAAGTGATAAAAAGACAGAGGGAGGCTGAGAATGGAAGATGAGCATTAGCACAGACGTCTAATGTTGTTTATAGAGCCTAGATTGTTTTTCTTACTCGGTCTGAATGCAAAGTGATGTGAATGGATTCTGTGTTTTATAAAATAAGCTTTGAGACCCTTCAGTTTTGAAGAGAAACAATCTCATTTTGGGGTATTAATCTTGTTTGATTAAGCTGTGTTTGATAAGCTCTTGGAATTTCAGTGAAACCAATATTACCGACTTTGGCTAACTCTGAGCTGCAGCACAGCAGAGAAAGACTGTCTGGCTTTTTACTGTTTAGAGATGGTTTCTGTATGACATTTTCTGAGAACAAAGGTTGCGTTTACTCTGAATTAATCAGCTATTTGATATGGTAAGCACACAACCCAGTCCAGGTATGTTCGGCCACTTTCCGGCTAACTTGCAGGTGTTGTGATAAATAAAAGGACAGCAGCTTTTAATTTATTCCTTCCATGGTAAGAAAATAAATAAATGGATCTGCCAGGGTTTTGCATGACTGTTAGAGGAAATTAGCCTCATTAGTGCTTAACAGTGATAAATATGTGGCGTTTGATGTACAAATAAATGTTGAGAGACTTAAATATTAATAGCTGGAGGGAGAAAATAGGGTTAAAAACAAAAGGTGGGACGAACAAATCAGTGTGAGAGTCGGTGAATAATCTTATTCTCAAGGGCGTACATTTTGGCTGGCGTCTAGTTTGTGCCCTTTGTCTTTGTTTTTCATTATCGGACACTAATGTGGCCTTTAAATCATCTTTATTGATGTTATATGCAGAAGAAAGATGCAAATTATTGTTCTCCAGCATCAATCATTTTTCCCATCTAATTCGTCGTCACTGTTTCGGCTCCAGTGAGTCAAGTCGAACGGGGCTGATGATGTGCAGCTTCATGAAAAGAGGTGTTTTTGTGGTTTTTTGACGATTTGGGGGAAAATCAGGTGAAGGAGAGAAGCAGGAGGAAGGCAGAGGGGAGGCATGAATGCAAGGTGAGAAAAAGGAGGGATGGATGGAGAAGAGGATGAGTTAGTGAACGGTGAGTCAGAAGTGGAGGAAGAGGAGGGAGAGCAGGAGAGGAGAGAGAGGTTTGTATTCATGTTGGTGGTAACAGAGGTATTTATATCTCCTCCCACATAGCGATAGAGATGGGTGAGACAGGATGCATTCTAGAGAAAAAGAGGAAGGAGACAGAGACGTATTCAGAAAGAGGGTGAGAAGGAGGCAGAAAGAAAGACTAGAGGAACAGCGGGGGGAGATACTACACATGGAATGTTCTATTAAACAGACAATGCTAGAAAATGAAGACAGACAGGCTGATACCGAGACATAAACTGACAGCGCAGAGTGCTGCTAAATAAGCTTCAGGCTTTCCAAGTTTAGCTCCCACTCTTCTGCTGCTCATACTTTATTCTCTGTAGGCTGAACTACCGCTATGTCAGTCAGTGAAGTAGTGAACTGAACACACCACGCACGCGTTTGTCCAGTCACTTGGAAGTGGAGTCCGCCGCCCCAACAACACAACACAACACAACACATGAATGGTTTTACTGGAGCAGCAGCATCGTAAAGAGCGAAAACAACAGCTTCTACTTAAGGAAAATCAGAGCTGCGGTTGATCCCCCCCATATTAGGCTAAGGAGGTGGATCGAAATGAATGGAACTGCTGTGTGTTGCCACTCATTTCTGATTCACAAGGTGCTGGTTCAGTTCAATATCCAATTACATTTCATTCAGTCGGGATTTGGTTATATTTCCGAGATATTTCAGCTTTAGTATCAATTTGCTTGAATATGAAAGAGACTGTCAGTGAATTAAAGCTGCAAACTGTAAAAGAAACCCCCAAAATACAGACGTATATATCAACAACTAACTCTAAAGTATTTACATTAAGTGTCCAATGTGTAATCACTTGAAAATAAATTGTGTTTTAGTTCGAATAGCATAAACTATCTATATCCACAGAAAGAGGAAGTTTCATTAAGTCTACTGTGTTGCAACTCCGAGTTTCTACACTATCTCTAAAAAGACTTCTCGTTTTTTCATTTTATAGCAGGTGGCATCCAGCGTTATGGTGCATTACCCTCTACTAAGTTTAAGCGTGGACCAGAGAGTTAATATTCGCTTTACAAAAATGTGTCTTTAATGGACAAGGCAAACTCTGGAACTACAGACATCCTGGAAGTTCAGTAATTCAGCATTATTGACTTCTAAGTAAATATTGAGCAGTGAACCTTTAAATCAATTTTTTTTTGTCAAACTACTGATTTCTTTAGTGAGTTAACACGATGTCTGGGCCTATTTTGTAACAATGACTGGTTTTACCATTACCAGTAAGTGCATTAGTAAATAATAGGAACGAAGCTCAAGATTTACTCAAGCCCAGTAAAACACTAGGGCTGCACAATATATCGCAAAAATATCGTTATGGTGATAACGGAGTGTGCAATATTCATATCGCAAAGACGTGCAATAATTGATCTTATTGTATTTGTATGAACTTTCTGTTTTCCACACCATGGGGTACCGCAGTGGTTTTCTCTATCACTCTAACATGCTAGTTTTTCTATCCAATAAACTGTAATAATGCTACTGCTGCTGGTTGAAGGACTGTTTACAAGTTATTAATGTTGAAAAGATGTAAATATTTTAAGAGCACAACTTTGTCCAAGGCCTGAACACTTGTATTTACAGATTTTATTTTTATCTACAGTATTTACCAAACCAGGCAGCCAATGGAATATAGTTTAGTTCAAGCTCTTCCATGGTGGTACTCACATTGTTACACATGGTTCTATGTGAATGAAATGACTAAATATGTGACTGTGGTTGTGTCTGAAGGTCTGTGGTAGCAGCATCAGCAGGTTTTTGGACAGAATTGTGGAACTCATTGTAGTAGTTCAGTATTTTATTCATAATAATAATAATAATAATAATAATAATAATAATAATAATAATAATAATAATAATAATAATAAATAATAAATAATAATGATAATGGATTTCATTTTTATAGCACTTTTCTAGACACCCAAAGCTCTTTACATTATTGATCCATTATTCATTCACTCTCACATTCTCCCTCTGGTGGTGGTAAACTACATTTGTAGCCACAGCTGTCCTGGGGCAGACTGACGGAAGCATGGCTGCCAGTTCACACCAAACGGCTCCTCCGACCACCACCAAACATTCATACGCATTCATACACCAGTGTGAGTGACACTGGAAGTAAGGAGGGTGAAGTGTCTTGCCCAAGGACACAACGGACTGACTAGGACAGAGCGGGATTCAAACCACCGACCCTTTGGTTATTGGATGACCCCCTCTTCCGCCTGAGCATGGCCATTGTTTCTCTTAAACTCTAAATAATTGAGTCAGCATACAAATAATAGGCTCATTTTAACATTAAGGAACACTTTTCTTAAGTGAAACTGGTATTTCTTTAGGTGAATGAGAAATATCGCAGTATTGTCGTTATTGCAATGTTGTGCATCCATATCGCATATTGCAAGTTTTGCCAATATTATGCAGCCCTATAAAACACCTGTATTAAAATAATCAGTATTATTAATCACTGTCAGATTTTTAAAAATCAATAAAAGACCAGATACAGTGCAAGTATTTGTTGTCAAACAAATATTCACATATTCAGAGATTTTTTTCTTGTCGCATTCTTTGTTATTAAATTGTTCAAGGAAAACAAGACATGATATTGGTGATTTATTTTGGTAATAAGGTACCCTGTGCTTTCATCTGTATTGGCTAATGCACTGTGGAATAAAATTCTTGCAATATTCAGTGCATGACACATTATGTTTCCTTTTATCTTCAGATTTCATAACTGGCTACTCAAACAGCCAATTTTGTTGCTTCTAATCAAGCTGAAACCATTCACTTAGTAACAAGATAAAGCTGTGGCATAACAATTACTAGACGTTTTAGTGAGACTGCTCTCCACTCATAATTAAGCTGTGATGAAAGGTGAAATATTCAGTGAATTTTTAAGATAATTGAAAAATGGGTTCAGTGCACAGTGTACAGTAGGTTAAAACAGAGCTGTCTTTTTTACTTAATGCAGTCATGGCACATGATTCAGGATTTTTTTCTTCCTCTGTCTGCTTTGTACTGCAGCATCATCAATGGCTTCGCTCTGCCGCTGAAGGCTGAACATAAGCAGTTCCTGGTCCGGGTTCTCATCCCACTTCACACGGCAAAGTCCCTCTCGATCTTCCATGCACAGGTCAGTGATACCAACAACCGTTTGATTATTTAATACAAGTTATTCTCCAGGTTTCTAGTGGGTTTCTATGCTGTGACGGCCTTTTGTCTTTGCTATTTTACTGAAGGAAAAAAAAAGATTCGACCTATACTATTATGGAATTTAGAAATTGTGAAGCAGAGCTGCTTATTTATTTCTAGTTTGGTGCAGTATAGACAACCCTTCAGTTTTAAAAAGTTTTCAGCAAAAACACTTCTCTTCATGCTTTTCTCTGCAGAGTTTTGAAGAAATATCCGCAGTGTTTTTCTGTTTTCTCAGCTCAGGGGCTGTGCAAAAATGTTCAGAAAAAACAGACTGAAATAGACTTTTTTTTTTTTTTTTTTTAGAACAACTACTGTTACTAGTTTCTCTGTTGAAATTTCACATTTTTATACAAATAGACAGTAATATGTGATGCCACAGATATAATGACAGAATTAATATATTGGTTCCTATTGTGTTAATTTCCTACAATGAATCAAAAGTAAATGAAACAACCTCATATTACTCATCCATGCAGGTGAAGGGTTTTTGCAATGTGCAAAATCAATCACTAGGAGGCAGAAGTGAGTCATAGATAGAAGTGCAGACACTTAAATTTCACTGTGTGTGTGTCATTTTTTTTGGTTTGTTTTGTGCTTCTGTATGAGTATGTGTGTTTAGTTTGAGTTAACATAATATTTGATGACACAGATGGCAGCCAGTCTTGTGTGTTTGTGTGCGCTTGTGTGTGCGTGTGTGCATTGTATTTGATTATGCAAAAGGTACAGTTTGTTCTCCACAAACTGATGTGAGATGTGTGTTTGTGTGAGTGTATTCTGGGTCTCAGCATCACCGTGCCCTACATTTCTCCTCCCTGTCTCTCTCCCCGTGGTTCAAACGCATACATTATTCACACACTCAAACACACACACAGTTTGACAGGGTCACGGGGGAAACGGCGAGTGGACAGTTCAGTGTGTTCAGTAGATGTGGCTGTGCAGCTCTGACCTAATTGTGGATTAAATATGAAACTGTGACATCACAGCAGCACCTTTTAATCAACTTAAAAGGTTCCTCAGCAATGTGGAATACATCTGAATCCTCCATCCAGTAACCTGTGAAGGGTTTTCTCATTTCTATTCATGTTGCTAAATGGTAATAACAGCTGTTAGAGCTGTATTGTGTAGCCACAACAACATTGATCCAAACATTTCAAAAAGCAAACACAGGGCGCATCACTGAATATGACTGAAATCCTGAATAATATGGCTTTTACTCTGCACAAAAGAGCCAAATAGTACAATGGGGCACTATCGTCATTCATCCCCAGGTCAAATGATTCTGCAGTCATCACAAGTATTTATGTGTACCCACTTTTCACCCATTTTTGTGACATGATGCTATGGCACGTGCCGTCAGCCGCAAATTCCATCCGTCTCTGTCCAAGCAGCACTCGAAAGTCGCTCAGTCTGTGTTGAGTTTGCAAGAAACACGGATGTAGAGGATATAAAATTGTAACCACTGTAACTTTGTCGCAGGCCTCCATGACACTTTCTGTTGCGGCAGGAAAACTCGTTTTCTGGCAAAGACGAAGTGGTCGTTCACCTATTTTTATTAAACCATTAAGTACGTGGATTTGCACCATGACCATATATACAAACCATTGTTAATATTTGCAACAAAAAAACAGAATGACGCACATAGAAAGATTTATGGTCAAAATGTAATGTCAGTTGTTGCAGAATTTTTGTAAAAATTGTTGAAAGTTTTTGGAAATAAAGGCCAAAACATTGAGTATAAATACTAATCCTCACTAATGTCACATAAAAAGGTAACGGCCACATGTGTTTGTCATCATGTCAATGCAATTCTTGAGTTTCTAAACTAAAACAAGGGAAGGTGCATTTCCAAGAGTCTTGAATTTGAGGATATAGAAATGCCAGAGCAGTGCAGGTGAGGGGTAGAGATAGCAAAAGTTATGTTTTAATTATTAATAGGCCTCAATATGTTATGTGCAGCCTGAAGTTGATTGTTATTTGTGAAAATTTTCCATAAGGTGTGGTTTGTTGAAGCTAAATTCACATCTTATTTCGACCTCTGTTAATCTTGACACACGTACCGACAAATACCTGCACAGAGCGTTGCCACTAGCTACATGCATTACTTTTGTTGTTCGGTGTATAAAAAAGTAATTAAAATCGCTCTAAAAGTATGACTTCACCTCTTTATATCGTGCTGCATTTGACCTGTCACCTTTGACAGATCAATACCAGTAAAACTCAGCCTTAAAAAAGACAACAATACCCATAATCCTTAGCCTAACACCGGCTTCCAGCGCCCGCAAAGCCCGACCTGACAACAGAATCCAACATCATATTTACCCACAGACATTTCTCTAATGCCTCGTTAATACTTTAAATAGTCTGACCGCTCAGCACCTTTCTTTTAATCCTCCTCTTTTTCCTATTTCCATGGTTTTATTCAAAGTTGACATCCCTCCTTTCACTGTTGTCTTTTTTTTTTAGCCTCCGCTCCCTCCTTCCCCCTGCCTCTGTAACTATGTTGTGGTGCTAATGAAGGACATGGAGCTAGAGGAGATGACAAACAAGAAAGGTGTCTGCCTGTGAGAAAGAAAAGAGATTATACTGTAGAGAGGAAAGAGATGAAAGCTTACAGACAGACAGACAGACGGTGTATGTGCAAGTCAAAGAAAAAGATAAGACAGCGAGGATCTGGGAATGTGGCGCTGAACAACATCTACTGCAACTATGACAATCAGACAATCCAGTGTACTGGTTGTAATGGTATTTGAGCTTGTTAAACTCGTCCGAAAGGGTCCGATCTGGTCAAAAATGTGAACGGGGCAAATAAATAAATGGGAAAGAAAGGAAAAGACAGAGAGGGAGAGACAAGAGGTCTAAACTCTATCTCACATTGCCCTCAAGGGACTTCATGTGTGTGACATCAGTCCTTCCGAAGTAAACACACGCACACACAGTCTCCGTCGCCACGGTGCCCACTCGCCACGGCAACAGACCTGGGTGGAGGGGATAACACACACACACACACACACACTCATATACACAATCACATGTACAGGACGCACACACTGGCTGAATAATAGCAAATAATTGTGGTTCATATAAGAGACAAGAAGTGATGCACACACACACACACACTGAGAGAGAGAGAGAGAGAGAGAGAGAGAGAGAGAGAGAGAGAGAGGGAGAAACAAACTTGTGACACATCCCTCCCCTTGGAAAACTTGTCTTTCCGATCTTCAGCAGTTTGTAATCCTGAGGGATAAGTGCTAAGATCCCCCTTGTCTGCTTGTCAGCCTCGGGGAAAGTGTGTATGTGTGCGGTTGTGTGTACTTGTGTGTGTTTTAACCTCGTCTCCTCTGACCCTACAGCTGGCCTACTGTGTGGTGCAGTTTATGGAGAAAGATGCTACTGTCACTGAATATGTAAGTGTCCCTTCATGCCCTTAACTACCATTCTCTCATTTATTTGTTGTCCACTGGATCTGTTGCTATGCAGTTATTATGACAACACGGATGGACTACATGGCCAAAAGATCATTTCATTTTGATGTGAATAGTGATCTTTGTTCTCAGGTTAGAAATATTTGGGCAAAGACACATAGATTCCTTTTTTTTTTTTTTTACATTAAAACATAGTTCCTCGCTTTGATTCTGCTTTGTCGATGAAAATGAGAATTATTGTGTTTTTGTTGCCATACAATGAGATATATTTCTACAGGTGGTCAGATCAGACTTTTTTTTTTTTTTTGAGAAATATTTTTATTTACATTTTCACAAGATACAGAACACACACAACGACTCAGACTTCAGCCAGAAAAATGTTATTAAATAATTCAATAAAAGGGTGGAGTGTGAGCATATGGGGACAGCAAATATAAAATAACAATAAAACTAAAATTAAATATAAATAACAGTGGGCATAGTTCCCATCCTTCCTTTTCCCTTCCAATCATCCACGGCAAACGAAGGCAGTATCAAGGTGACAACCAATACAGAATTTATACTGGCAGGCATTTTTTTTTTTTTTTTTTTTGTTTCACTATATTAGCCCATAAAGACCCAGTGCAACTTTTGCGACAGTTTCCAAGTGATTTCATCTCTATATTTAACCTTTCTTAAGTGATATATCACCGTTTATTGTAATATTATCCTCTTTATTCTGTCTTTTTTCAGTACACATTATGTATTTTTTTTGTATTTAATTAACTGATCATGCTGATGTTCCAAAAAAGCTCATAGTAAATTAATGACTATCATATCAGAAACAGAGAAAACTGAACATTTTCAGCAAAATATATCATTAAGTAAACATAAACCACGTGTCTCCATCCACTGTCGTCATGGGTTTTACTGGTGAAAAGAACAGGGGTGTCTAACTGATTTTAGTTCATTCAGTTAAATTTAGTCTAAACTGGGCCGGACCAGTGAAATAATAACATAATAATATATAAAAAATGTCAACCCCAACAAAAAAAAAGGTAAAATTACACAATGAAAATGTTTACATGTACAAACTATCCTTTCAAACAATGTGAATAACATGAACAAACTTAAAAATCTGTTAATTTGAACAATATTCCGCTTCAGTTTATCACTTCCACATGTTCATTATAACTCACAGACACAGTGGAGCTACAAATACATGAAACATTTAGTAACAGGAAGAATAGTGTTAAAATTACTCTCACCTTTCTTAAGACATTTCAGGTTCTTTATATTTGTTCAGATTATTTTTGTGAAATTTTACTTAGTTTTAGTGCCAATATATGAAAATATTTACATTTACAAAGAGAAAAATTTGGAGTTGTGAGTATTTATAGATTATTATGTTAATATTTGACTGATCTGACCCACTTGAGATTGAATTGGTATGAATGTGGAACCTAAACTAAAATGATTACATTTCATAAATTCATCCCAAGGGCCAAACTGGACCCTATGGTGGGCCGGATTTGGCCCCACATGTTTGACACCTGTATTGTAGAAGAAGACAGTGTTTCCACGGTAACTACAGAGCCTTTGTACATCCAAATGGGTCATGTCTGATGACCATGAAAAGATGACAAACTGTATTTTACACTAATTATTTGCATATATTTATATTACTAGAGGATCAACGGGTATTAAACAGGTTATATCAGTAGATGTTTTTGTTTGATGGTGGATGTTTAGGTCTTTAACGGTTCATTTTCTGAGTCAACAAATCCAAATGAAGAAAAAAAAAGTTAAATCTTCAGACATAAACTGCTCTGATATGTGGGGAAAATGTCTATGTCATGGTAGTTAAAACAGCATTGTATCATATTTCTGTTTCACATGATGAGCTGTGACATCAGTTGCATAATAGATGAGGTTTGTCGGTCGTTCTTGTATAAAAACTGAAGGTTGTTACCAGGTTTTTGACCAGACTCTCCAGTTCCTTCTGAGCCTCAGTAAAATGTATCAAAGTAAACAAAAACCAAGTGTCTCCATCCACTGTTGTCATGGGTTTTTACTGGCGAATCAATGTTGTAGAAGAGGACGGTGTTTCCATGGTAACTATTAGGGGTGTGTGTTGGCAAGAATCTGGCAATACGATACAAATCACAATACTAGGATCATGATACGATATATCACTATAAATCATGATACTGTTAAAAAGGCAATTTTTTAATTTGTTTTACAGTCATTAGAATTTGAGACCCTGCTCAAATGTTCATATTCTATTGGTTCATAACTAACATCATAACATTATTTTTGTGCAATCCCAACAAAGGAACTAACATCTGCCTCTCAGACAGTAAAAAGTGCTTTTAGGACGCTTCAAATAACCATTATTTAATAAAACAGTGAAGTAATAATAAATAAAATATAAACAAAGAAAAACAAAAATAAACCTCCACCATATCTGCATTTGAATAAATACCTAAAAATATCGATACACTGCTTTTTAACTCATTCACTGCCAGGCGTTTTCAGAACAGAAACCTCCATACTGCTAGGCGTTTTAGAGCATTTTGACTGATTTTTCAAGACTCACAGAATATGGAGTTCTAGGACGACATAAACATGGCACCCATCAAAATAAAGTGCAACGTGTCTTCTTTCATGTGGAAAACAAATTTGTTTCCAGCTTTTTCGGTTCTCAAGTTATTGACCTTGAACACAGGGTGGTTTCGCCCAAAATGCCTGAACGCTAAATACTTCCTCAAAGTTGCACCAGGTCGTTTCCTAGCAACCCCCCCAATGAAAGCCGATTGACGCCGAAACACATCATTGGCAGACAACGTTCGGGTTTGAAATGACGCCAAAACACGTCAGTGGCAGTGAATGAGTTAATATCGATACAGTATCATGAAATGAAATATCGCGATATATTGCAGAACTGATATTTTCTAGTAATTATGGAGCCTCTGAATGACCGTGAAAAGATGACAAACTGCATTTTACACCAATTATTTACATGGATTGATAGGATTAGTAGATCAGTGGGAATTAGATATTTTATGCCAGTAGATGCTTTTGATCCACAGTGGGTCTTTATGGGTTAATGTGCGTCATCATCACCTACTGTATTTTAGTAAAAACCACAGGTAATGTCCCTTTAATTAAAAATCTAGCCGACCAAACACCCCCTATGTAGAGTGAACCCTGCCTCTTCAATATTTCACTAAATATCACACACAGAACTTAAACTACTGAATTCTTCATTAAGTGAGAGTTTATTTTGAAGTAATGCTCAGTTATCTGTATATTACCGTACTTACGACATTAAAGGTATGACTATTTCCACTATTTACCATTATTTTGGTATTAAAATAACTCCATAATCTAAATAAAGCCTTATAATTGTCAGTGAACAATAACTTAATAATAAAATAGCTATAAAGATTCATGGATTTTACTGAAGAAAATGACATTCCAGCAGCAGGTTTCACTTTCAGACACTTAAATATCTGACTTCAAGCCTTTGTTGACTCTCTGCATGAAGGTGTGGGAAGACAGGGCAAAATATTTTCCGTTTGACCTGTCATATCTCAGATCTGCAGTGTATTGTCTAATTTAAATCCCACACTGTCTGCCCCTCAAATGTCACATAATGTCTGCCTCCGTCACTAGTCCCCTGCATCTGGAACCTCGGTCAAACTTTGCAGACTTCTGAAATACATCAGTGACAAGTTTTCTGGTGTCGGAATAGATTTTAAAGTGCACAATTCATCGACAGATTTAAGTATAAACCGAGTTGGACTCTAAGACTGTGTTCAGACAGCAGGTCCGAGAGCACAATTTGGATTTTTTTGGTGAAATCGGTTTTTTTTTATGTGCTCGTTCCTATTACACATTAAAAGCGACTTCTATCAGGT
This sequence comes from Ostorhinchus rueppellii, assembly GCA_030068375.1. NCBI lineage: Eukaryota > Metazoa > Chordata > Actinopteri > Kurtiformes > Apogonidae > Ostorhinchus > Ostorhinchus rueppellii. The sequence goes on from JAQQZY010000011.1 coordinate 12,286,245, forward strand.
TTGAATATGAGCTGAATGCGACCCTGAAATGACCCCCCCATATGCAAAAGAGGTCCTGATGCATTACTTGACACGCACTGTGTTTACAGAAGTAAATATATTTTTCCCACTAACCTCTCTTCCTGGGATGCAGAATTGTGGCATTTATTGCATTTCAATGAAATAAAGGTCAGAAAAAATGGGACCTGGCAGTTCAGACTGAAGTTGCATTGCATAATATCGAATACGTATCGGATTTAGGACCCCGTACGAAAGTGGCCTAGGTCGGATTTGAAAAAAATCTGATTTGTGCTGTTCAAACTGTCTTTAACAGATTGGATACCGATCACATATGGGCAAAAAAAAAAAAAAAAAAATCTGATTTGGGCCACATTTGCCTGCAGTCTGAACTTAACCTTAGATCTATCGGATCAGGTTTATTTAAGACCAGCTACTATTCAGCAAACAACTGCAACAAACTGTCAGCTGAGATGAAATTTTCCACAGATGTAGACATTTTCAAATCTAGATTGAAAACATGAATCCTTTCATGTGCCTGAATGCACTCTTTATCTTACAATCTATTCTTATTGCAGTGGAAATCTGAATACATTTTTATTGCTGTGTACGTCTGGAGGACTGCTTATTCTTTAAATCATTTAATATAGAGTTAATGAAAAAAAATCAATTTATTCTTTCTATTATTGGTTTGTTTATCCTCTACGCTCTTATAATTTTAGTTTTTTTAATTATTATTCTGATCTTTTATCGTTTAATAAAAGCTCTTTGTTCTTATTTCTCTCCGGATGTTCCTTTTACTTACAAACACATTGAACCACTTTTGTTAATGAAATGTAATTGAAATGCACCACATAAATAAACCCGTCTTGCCTTGGTTTTCTATAAGCAGGTCTTTGCCTTCCAAATTGCAGTTAACGATGCTGCTCGTCACATGTTTCTGTGTAAATCATGTCAGAAAAGCATCTGACGCAAAAAGTCATCTTTCCAGTTAGCAGACCCATACTGTATATTAGGCTAGTCAGTCCTATTTTAACATTAATGAAGCGTGGATCCACTTAGAATATTTTGTAAAGCTGGGAAACAGGACTAGGATGACAATAAAATGGTACTATGTAATATTGTACAGTTATTTTCACACTTCCTGGTTCATGCAATTGTTCCAGCTGTATACGTTATGGTTTATTCCCTTGGGTCGGCTGTAACTGGGCAGTACAACATCAGGTGGTCTTAGGGGGATTCTTGACAGGTGGGACAAAGCAGGGATTCCCAGTAGCTCCTTCCATGCGGGTTATAACAGACAGTCTATTAGGGTTAAGGTTCTGAAACCTGTAGATCTATAAACCACTGACATGACAGACTGTAGACATCTGTATATGCTCCAATGTTAATTTAATGTTCTGTAAAAGGTTTTATTGTTTCAGAAAAAAACAAATAAAGACACAAAATGACTGCATAACTTTAATCATTAACCCTGTAGCCCAGAGGTGTCAAACTCATTTTAGTTCAGGGGCCACATTAGGCCAGATTTGATCTGAAGTGGGCCGGAACAGTAAAATAATAACATAATAATATATA
>JAQQZY010000011.1:12345191-12356474 GCA_030068375.1 Ostorhinchus rueppellii
CCCCCCCCCCCCCCCCCCCCCCGCCCCCCCCCCCCCCCCCCCCCCCCCCCCAGATTTAAAGAAAACCACTTAGATGAATTTGGACAAATTCTGAGTTTTGGGCGACTTAGCATTGAATGACCTATTTACAAAATTATTTTAATTTTAAGGAAAACCATTTGTCAACCACACAGATATGAAGCGCTGAGCTGTTGCTGGTTGTGACCTGTATGAGATGATTTGAATTCAGAGGCCCCATCTCATTTAAATAACAAAATAGGACAGTTCTACTTGCATTCATTTTGAGTAAATGTTAAGTCATTTCATAACGTGATAATGCATTTGAATCTGATTTGTAGCAAGCTGGGCCCTAAGGATCAAGGAGAAAAGGCCATGGATGGAGCTCTCCACAGTCTGTCTCAGCTGGATCTGGATTACATCGACCTCTACCTGATCCACTGGCCTGGCACGCAGGGGCAGGATGTGGCTGACCAACGCAACCCAGGTTCAGACTTCAGACCTGACCTAAAAGAAGTGAAGTTAGATGTTTGGCCACTGGAAAGATTCACATTCTGTCTTTCAAGGCCTAAATGCTATGCTAGCTGAGATTCACACTGCTATTTCACATTCCTCCTTCGTGACATAACTGTACCTGATTCACAGCGATGATGAGACCCTAATTAATATTTGATTCCAGGCAACCGAGCTAAGAGTTGGGCCGCTCTGGAGGAGCTGCATGCCCAGGGGAAGCTGAAAGCCATCGGAGTGTCAAACTACACACCAGCTCACATGAGAGAACTGATACAGAACTGCAAGGTTCGACCTGCGCTGCTGCAGGTGAATTACAGAAGAGTGAAAGGAGGGTAAAAAGTGTAGAAAAGGACACAGAGCGGGTACTTATGAAGGAGCTACGTATGAATTAAATATAAACTAAATCCACATATATTTAAGATGGAAAACAATCAAATAGGACTGAAGTGATGTCATGGCGATCTCAGTAACTAGTAACCTGACCTTCAGCATGAGTCAGTTTTAACAGCATGTCCTGCACTTGAAAGTACTAAAATTACTCTGAGATGTATGAGATATATAAGGTCAAATTAAAAATAACACATACTGTATATAACATTCCCATCATTCTATCCCACTGTAAATAAAGGCACAAAACGTCCACAATATTGGACAGTAAAGGGCCACTCGTGCTTATGTAATTGTGCTCTAGAACTGCTGATGTGTGTGTTTTTATGTGTTGTTCAGGTGGAGTTTCACCCACAGCTGTGCCAGGCTGAGCTGAAGACTCTGTGTAAGGAGTTTGGCATCTGTTTCCAAGCCTACACATCCTTGGGGAGAGGAAAGCTGGTCACCGACCCTGTGGTCATAGAGGTGGCGAAGAACTGTAACCGAACACCTGCACAGGTAAACACATGCATCTGCCTTATTCAGCCCATTGGACGAGGAGACACTTCTGTACGTCTATACCCTTTGTTAAACCATGTAGGTGCTGTTGCGATGGGCGGTGCAGCAGGGTGTCTCGGTGCTGCCCAAGTCGTCACATCCAGACAGGATAAAGGAGAACGCTGCGATTTTTGATTTCACACTAACAGATGAAGACATGGACCGACTGTCGGCTTTGGGCTGTGGCCACAGGTACTGCTGGGATCCTTCACAGGTGGCCTGACACTCCAACCGTGGCACAAACATTTACGTCCATGTTGCCTTTTCACATGTGCATTACATATTTAATTACATTCAATCTGTGAAGGTTATTCAGGTTTTCAGCCCACCTAGATTGAAATAAATGGTCGGAAAGAAACTGAACAATCCAGCCTCCACACCTTAACGTTGCCATGTTTATTTGACAGGTTTGTAAGGACTGTAAAAGCTGTACAAATGTTTTTTTTTCCTCTGCTGCTCCTCTCAATCTCTATGCCATCATTTCCTTATCAGGTGTATGAGTTTAATTTAAGTGAAATTAAATCTAAATGGCAGTCAACAAAGCAACATATAATGCAATGAAGCAAAGTTGCAGATGTGACACCTTCAAGAACAGAATTTCTTTGAAAAATATGACTCGGAATAAAAAATGGCTTGTGAATAATATTTGTTGTCAATCATTCTTTCCTTATTAATATTAATACTTGAAACAAAGAAGCAAACTAAAGCTAGTAAATTCCTTGAAAGATAAATAGCTATACTTAGATAAACTAAGACTAAACTGGAATCAAATAGAACTGAAAGAATAAATAATAAATAAAAAAAAAACCCTCCTGAAAATGTGAACAGTAAATAAATAAATGACTGACAGAATTGTTTAAAACCACTCTTAAAATTATTTATTCAGGACAGCACATCAGATGTTTCACAGCTGTAGAGAAAATACATTTACAAAAGTCATTAAAAAATGAAAAGGAAATCCATCAAAAGAAGGGAATATTAAAGTCCGATTTTCTCCGCTCACATGTCCATATTCAAGTAATACCGAGGATGGTTGCAAAACTACAGGTTCCCATGCAGGTATTTCCTCTGGTGTGCATTTTCCATCATACATGTGACTTCCCATTAACTGTTTTTAAAGTCTCACAGATACAACAGCGAAACACACCCCCGTTCTGTTGTGCTTTAGTTCTTGAGCGTTCTATCCGACAGCAAGCTGTAAAGTTTAAGGCGGCGATTGGTTAAACAAACAAGGCCTGGCTGGCGATGCAGTGTCACAGGTTCAAGGCAATTTGTCGACTATAAACTCTCGCGACCCCAGATGAACTTTAGTTGTAACAGAGAATAAAGCATTTGTATTTGTCCACAAGCTTGAGCCGGCTGATTGTTGGTCTGTATTCGTTTGGTAACAATCCCAGAAGGTCTGCTGCTAGAAATGGTAAAAATAGAAAAACACTTTTGTTTTGTTTTTGTTTTGTTATGACAGCGTAATTATTCTAACACTCATGTATGATTTCTGTTATAAATGTGGCATCATAAAAGAGTGGAGTCACAACTCTTTCAGCAGTAAGAACATGAAAAATGAGTATTGTGTGGTTATATAAAATATGTTGGTATCTTTAATGAGTTGACATAAACCAAATGTAGAAATCAAGTCATGGCTCTTAATGGTAGGTGTTGGTTATGTTACCGGCAAAATGTCACAAACATGTTTCTCCTTATGGTCTATAAAGGGATTAAAGTTTTACAGACAATACAAATGCAGCCTGCACACCCGAGCACTTCGCAACTCACTATGTTGAGAGGAAGACGCGTGTAAGAACAAACCTACTACCATTTTCAACAATCACATTAATGAACAAATCACAGGTAGGCTAAGTAATATTCCCCAAGTTGCGTGGAAGTGCCAATCTGACCTTATGATCGGACATTTAAGCGAATATTACATGCGCAAAGCTCCTATTCTGTGCGCTAAATTAGTCTCAAATGTCTGAGTATGACACCCGAATTAGATCAGCACCCCTAGTCCAAAGGCAAGCTAGAGTAAGATTCTTTGTTTTTATTCACAACCCAATGTAGAATAAAGTCATCAAAGCACAATTTTAGGCTAAAATAGTATAGACCCAGCTGGATTTCAGACTCACTTCTTATTAAAAACACCCTGTACTGATAGCACTGGTGCCAAAGGAATCGGGGCCAAAGGTTAATGTAGTGGTTCCTTGTACAGCAGTTTGTCCACCCCGCCCTCTTCTTTGAATACGCACATAACATTTATCACAACAGCCATGGATTGTACACTGCCTATTGCTAAGTCGGCGTCGTAACTTTGTATAAGAGGAACTTGTAAAATAAAATTCTGCCTAAAACAAGTCACTTATAAGTCATGTCATTTGATAAATTATCGACAAATATTTACAGATAAAAATTCCACAGTCTTAGTATTTTTGCTTTTTTTTTTTTTTTTTTGCTTTCCCGAGGCTTTAAAAACATAGATTGTTTTTGTGCTTTTTATATGTATGTGTAACTTCACTTTGTTCAGATATAATCTAACCCTGAAGATTTTACAAAAGATACTATTTCTGCATCATCAGAGATTGTCCTTGTACGAGATTGTTCTCCTTTTGATAAATTTCAGATATAAAGCAGTTGATTATTGATAGTCGAGTACAGTTATTTCAATGGTACTGGCTTGTAGGTAGCACATGATGAAGCTGGATAAAGGCCAGGGTTGAACTGAAAGGAAACCCTTCCTTTTCCTTCTCCTCTCCTCTGTGGCCTGCAGACGACTTTGGCACACTTCTAGTGAGATTGTGTCAGCCTACCACATACTGTCTATTTGGAGTAAAGCAAACATTGGTGCGTTTTGTCAGAAAATGAGGAAGGAAGGAAATTCGACAGCATTCGACGTGGCCTCAGAGTCAGCTGTTTGCAGTCCTTGTATCTCTCCATTAACAGTATATTGCATAGTGTTGATGAGAGAGAAAACAGTGAAAAATCCTATAACCGAGTGACTTCATATAATCTACTCTGTTTTCAACAAATCACTCGCTCATTCTTCAGTCCATCTGTGTGGGGTTCAGCCTATTCTAACAGTCTGTCATCATGCCTGTCTGACTTGTACAACTTCACAGTGGGCTGCCCAACAATATAGTTACCAGCACAACCAACACTAATACAAAAAGATTTAAATATAGTGTGTCAATGACATGAACATGGCATGTCGACAACAGGACATGTCTGTGTTTGGACTGCTTTTTTTTTTTTTTTTTTTATTAAATCAAACCATCTTCTTGTGTCTTTATCCTCAGTGCATCTAGAGTCATGTGTCTTGTCATTCCTCATGGCGTCTTCACCTTCACATTGATCCCAAACCTTGGGTCCGTATTTTCTCCACTTTACTCAGTGCGGTTTGTGTGGTTTTCATGGTGGCTGTTCTCTCCTTCCATCTCCTGGTGACTAAAGAGGTAGCTCCACCAGGTTTTAGAGTGGTGCATCTGTCTGGCTGTCCCTGCACTCCTCACCCTCTTCATTTCCTGCGTAAAATATAAAGAAAAAGATAATTAACCCTTTTAAGACTGCCATTACAAAAGGCTGCCTGGCTGTCTTCATGTTTTCTTTGAAATAGAAGTGTCAGAAAATGTCTTTTTTTCAAATTCTTTTGCACTGTTATTTTCAGGAAGAACCCAGCTTTCAATATCTGGCTATTAATTACCATTATAATGAATACTAAATGCTTAAAAAGTGTGTTTGAGTAAAAAAGGAAAAAAAAAATAACTTGAAGTTTTTAGCTTATTAATTATCAGAAATACCTGTAAACGTCCATAAAACATTTTGAGATTGCAGAAATAAACTTTCAACAATTTTCCACCTGCTCAAATATGCTTTTTCTTCTTGAACATTCAGTATCCATATTTCCACATTTGCCAGTGTGGAAGTCTCTGAAACTGTTCCTGCTTAAAATAGAGACCCACAATCTTGCCATAAAGGGTTACATAGTGTCGGAAAGCCTGGTATCTCAGCTTTCTGATGCAATTTGAATTTTGTAGTAGCATGAACAGTTCAGGAGTTACAAGAATTTGAATGCTGTAAAGTGCAAAATGCAGCACCGGAGAGATTTCTGTTGTTAAAGGGTTAAAATAACCACACGGTCCTACATTTATCTATTTTTCAGCCATCATCCCTGATCATCTTACCCCCTTGTCTAGCAGGCTGTCGAATTCATCGCTCATCCTCCGGAGCTGCTGGCCGTATTTTTTGGCTGCCCACAAGGCAGGTGGAGCTGACTTGGACCGTGCCCTGAATGGAGCTCCTTCGGTGGGTGTGCCGGCTTCATCTTCAACCCTGTTCTGGAGCTCATCATCTCTGGTGACATTGGAAACTTGGGACTCGGAGTTCAGTCTGATTCGCCCAACCCCTAAACCGAAGAGAGGACGGTGAAACAGGCTTTTGTTTCACTGAATTGGATCAGCTCAAGGTACATGAAAAGATGGAATAAACTGGGAATATAGTGTTATATTCAGTGCTTAATAACTGGTATAATGTGTACTTCAAAAACAAAGACAAACAGCAGCCTTTTTGAAAGTAAAATGAGCAAAATAAGGCAAGAAGACTGTTTAGAGTCCTTGGTTTTCTACTACGTAAACTAAAATTAGACTTATGCTTAAATCATCATTAAAAAACACTCATGCATTAGGAATTTGGCTGTGTCTCACTTCTCCAATACATGATGACAAATCACATCAAGATGAAGATCCTGAAATAATATAAACTCATTTCTGTTACAGGAAATTCATAGAAACTGGAGGAACATATGGACATATATGCTTGTATGGTAATATTTGTGTTTAATGAACTTCAATTTTTAATTCATTACATTAATTCTTTAAAATATAGTTCAACATAAATGCTGCTGACAACAGAAAAGTAAAGATAACAACACAACTGCTGGTGTGATTAGATTAAGTCTGATTCAAACATGGAGCAGAAACAGAATCTTAGATTTAGCTGCTTGTTGCAAACTGTGAAACACATTCTGCTGAGTGTTTAACAAGTTCGGAGCCCCCCTCTTCTGTAATAATATTTCCCAGAACTATTCATGTCTTCATACCTGCCATTCTGAGCTCAGGTAGAGTGAGGGAGTGACTTTGAGAAATTTGCTGCTCCTGTTCAGTTGGTGGCTGACGGCTTTGTTCCTCCTCTAAATCTTCAGATGGCTCTGATTCACTGTCGGAAATGGTGAATTTTGCAGCCATCGTGACATCTGAAGAAGCAAAGATTAAAAAGGATTACACATATGGGGATATGTATAGGAGTAGCTTTAAGATTAGCACATGGAGCCGCATTCATTGATTAGATTTGGAATTACTTTCCTGCATTCTGGTGAATTTTATTAATAATTTCCTGCCCTTTTACATCTTAATTATTGTTTTATTCTTCAATTAACCACACTATTATTATTTTAATTATCAGTAATCAGTTCAAATAGCTCTTAAAAATATGGTAAAAATTCTGATTCTAACATCTTAAATATCAGTATTTTCTGTTTTCTTTCTTTCTGTCACAGTACACCAGATATCTTTGACATATACACCGAACCAGAACATCTTCTTGGGTTTTTAACCATTTCCTGACATTTTAAGCCTGAAAAAATGAATTAATAAATCAAATCAAGAAACAATCATAATGAATACAATCAGTAGTTACAATCCTGGTCTGCATTACTTCAAACATTGCTGCAACCATGATTATTATTGTAGCTTTTTCAATCAAAAATATGAACATTTATTATATTTTACTTTAAGGAGCAAGTGCACATGTTCCAAAAACTGAAATCTGGATCCATGCACAAATGCAATACAATCCTGAAATATCAAGGCAGTAAATCAGGAATTATGCACAGACACAGATAAGTTCTAGCCTGTTAAAAAACCACAGCTGGTTCATATTGTTGCACAACACTATGCAGAACTCATGATCTGCACAGCCGCTGGCATAATGTCCACATTAATGATGACTGAGGCTTTATTTTCACATTTATCTGTAATATAAACATATCTAAAGTGGTAGAATGTCTATGCATTACTCTCCTATCCTTGTCGACAACATACGATTCAGTTTTGCCAGAATCATAAAATGGCATCACCCATTGTATGACTGGTGCTGGTCCTATCTAACACACCCTGCACCCTATCTGTACGCTTGACTCTCCCTGATATCTGCTTATTAGCCAGTCCAAAGGTATTCACAATGTAACACCCACTCACATAACCGACTTGTTTTGACAACACGACCCGAGATTTAACAGCACTCCCCACTTTTTTTTCTTATCATTACGTTGATATTAAAGTCGCCTTCACTCGTTTCCTCGGACCAACATACCGACTCGGTTGTTTTGTTGTTGACTGAAGAGGACAAAAGAAACTTCCTACAGGGCGGAAGCAGGAGCGGAGCTATTCCAGCTAACGGCGTACGTGAAAACGGCGGCGACGACATGTCCTTACCCGAAATATTTACACCGTGGGTCCGAAACGTGGTCGCCTGCGTTCGGTTCACCTCATGCGGCCGCAGCTGTTGTTGTTATTGTCAATGTCTAGTCTTTTAACTGTACAATACACTTTAGCTCCGCGCTCACCCAATCGGCGTGCGTCCGCGCACCGCCACTGCGCGATGACGTCACTGTTGCGAGCTAGGACTGGGCTGGGGCTTTGTTTGTCTCAGCCGGATTACCGTAATGCGCAGTGTACAGATCTGCAAGCGCACTTATTGAAGCCAGGAAGAAGAATTTAACCCATTTTCAGCCGAACATGCAGGAACACGCCACACACTGTACATACAGTCGCGGAAAAAAATTATTAAACCATCAAAAGTCATCAAAAACAATGGTTCTGCATTCAAGTGCTAACTCCTGTGTGTGTCACGTGACCAAAACAGACAGAAAAGAAAACAAGGAATACCTAAAAGCACTGTTTTTGGCTGTACAATGTCATAGATATTGATATAACAATTTAAGTGATTTTGGTTATTACCAAGAAAATATGGAAAATGGATAGATATCAGCTCTGAAATTAAACTATTATGAGATATTTGTGTTCTATCATTACATTTGTCCAACACAAATGTACCTTTAGTTGTATCAGGCATCAAAATGAACAAGAAATTGAAGAAAACAAGGGTGGTCTAATCATTTTTTCCGTAACTATATTTCATCCAGTTGAGTTGTTAAGTGCCTTGCTCAAGGGCACATCAACAAATAATACCCAGGAAACTGAATAGGCAACCCTTTTGTCACAAGCTGCTTCTTCTGCCTGTGCATGAAGAATCATTTTGTCATCTCGTACATGCAACACAAAAGTGGAACCTCTCCTCCTAACCCATCACCAGCTGAAGGTGCATGAACACACCACACACTGCAGGAAGCATATTGGGAGTTCAGTGACTTGTTCAAGGATACACTCATCGACACTTTCTCTGCAATAATTTCTTCATAGAATCCCAATCCTCTTCTAGGCCACATATGCCCCCAGAATTTATAGGGTAGTGGTGTTTGAAGGGGATTCCTGCAGAAACATGTCACATGATATGACTTAAGGAACAATATTTAAGATTTACTTAATTACTCTGGTAGCGATGATAGACTTGACCTGAATTCCACTTTGTATTCCCTTGGCTCTATTTGACTCAGTCTTGATATATCATTAGGCTCAAAAAAATATTCATAGAAAATCTTTTTATTTTTGACACTCCATAGGGTGAACGCTCATCTGAGTTGTCTCAGTTACTTATACAACAACAACTGGCTGCAACGATACGCATTAATTCTGCAGTAATTTTCTGTAATTCGCTTAATCCATTGGAGGGTCGTGGGGGTGTATCCTACAGGCAAAAGCTGGGTGCACCCTAGATACAGTATGTTATCAGTTGATTATAGGTCTGACAGATATAGATGCTGATATAGATGAACTTTTATGATTCCCAGGGAAAAGCAACCTAAAAAACAAAAAAAAGGAGCTGGGGTTCAAATCCAGGACCTCCTTGTTGTGTGTGATTTGATAGTGTTAACCATTACACTGCCGTATAGCCCAGAAAGCCGCCAATGAAATGAAACGATGACCTTTAGAGATATAAGTGTACCATTTATCCTCAGAGTGCTGTGCACCATTGTTGCTCATTTCCGAGGTTTTAACTGATTCCTCAACTTTTCACGTAACGTTGACCATCATAGGTTACGACTGGACTTGTCTCGAGCTGGACCTGAACAATGATTTGGCTGGCTTGGCTTTTAGAAAGGACTTGACTTACTTCATTTTCATCACAGATATTTAGGACTTGCTTGAGATGTGAATGTTAAGACTAGAGATGTACTTATTCCTTGCACATTCGTGACTTACTCCCATATCTTGTTCCCACACTTTCATCTTGAGACCCAAAAGAAGAATTTGTGTCTGTCTCTGCCTCTGAACCTAAAGTATAAAACTCATATGAACTGCCATAGTATGTACATTTTCCCCATGCATAGGATACAACATGTCTGTCCGTTTGTCATTACTTAGTTTTTGGAGCCTAACTGGGGGAAAAAAATAAATAAATCAGTATTTCTTTCACCAAACCTGCAATAATTTAACATAACTTCATAAGTTTTTTTTTTTTTTTTTTTTTAATCAATTTTGCACAAAGAGGCATTAGAATAAACACATATGTTTTGATTTTCTTGGCTTGACAAGAACCAATATTATTTCATCAAACGGACTACAATTGGTCTTTTCCTGTATAGCAACCTCTCAACCACAAGGGGGTGCTAGAATAAATGCAAACGCATTCTGAGTTTCCAGATTGGGACGTTTTGATCTTGTGTTTTTCTACCATATATATGTTTTCTCTTAGGCCCCCTGTCATCATTTTGCTTCTTCAGAAGAACCACAAAAGTATTAAATATATTTTCCAGTAAACTACGCGAGAGGCCACTTAGCTCATGTGCTGTCAATAAGCAAAGTCAAACAAAATAAGTTCACCCCATTGAAAGTACTGTTTTATTTATTTTGTGGGGGCTGGGAAGATATGTCATGCTCTAATGACTGTAGATACTCCACTTATCTAAGATGAACAGACCAGAGAAGAAAAAAGACACCATTTGAATCAGAGTGAGGATGGAAGAAATATTGAGACTCTTAAATTAAGTAAAAAAAAAAAAAAATCCTGCAGTGTACAAATATTCTACTGGAAGTGAAATCCTGAATTCATTTTTTAAGCAAACTACCATTTAAGTATCAGAAGTTTCTCGGGCTTGCAGATTGTGCATCAGTAAGGAGAACACCATTTTCAGAGGTGAGGTTTAGAGGCTTGATGTGGTCAGCAGCTGTTTACAGTGCTACCGCTTTGGTCTTGTAGAAGAAAGAAATGAACACTTCATCCACTGCCCTTACCTTGCTTAGTCAAAATCACACAGTCATGATTCAGTGGGTTCCATCTCACTGCAACATACATGAAAAAATTGTCGATACACGGGCAGACAGGATCTAGACTAGAGCAGGAAGATAAAGCTATTCCACGGAGCGCATTAAACTGCCATTCGCCAGTACAACTGTCAGTTATAACTGGAAACTGAATTGCCCCCCGGGGATAAATAAAGTTGTCTGAATCTGAATCTATTTCATTTCAAGAAGCGTAAACAAGCAACAAAAGTGAGCAACGCAAAAAGTGGAATCTTCAGCACCCTCAGAACAAACAACACAACCCATACTGTCTGCTGGCACCACAGGAACAAGTAATTATCTTCAGAATATGCACAGGTCACAACAGGAAGAAGAAGAAGAAGAAGAAGAAGAAGAAGAAGAAGAAGAAGAAGAAGAAGAAGAAGAAGAAGAAGAAGAAGAA
>JAQQZY010000011.1:12408431-12423831 GCA_030068375.1 Ostorhinchus rueppellii
CAAATCGGTAAAATACTACCATAATATCCAATAAATACTCACAACTCTGTAAACATTTTCATGTATTTACACCAAAACAAAGTATAATTTTGCAAAACATGTGAATAATCTGAGGAAATACAGCATAAACAACCTCAAATGTCTTAAGAGAAGTACAATTTTAATAATATTATTATCTGTTATTAAATGTTTTGTATATTTGTAGAGCCACTGTGATCTATAAGTTATAATATATGTGTGTACATGATAAACTGAAGCTGAATATTGTTACCATTTAATCTAATATTATCTGATGTATTTTTCTGTTGTAAATCATGTATTTTCCTATATTTAATTCAGTTATCATGTAAATGTTAATAAAACGTCAGAGTAAATTCAACAGTCATATCGAAACAGAAAAAAACTGGAGGAAATGTGACTTTTTCAGCAAAATATATCATTAATTCTACATCAAAACAAGCATCTCCAACCGCTATCATTTGTTCATGGTTAAACATGCAGTGTATAATATTAAATGATATGTAAATGAAAGAAAATGTATAGAAAGCTATTCTGTTTTCATGAACAGTGACATGATCTGGGAATAAAATACGGGAAAATACATGATTTACAAAAAAAAAAAAGCAAAATATATAAGATAATATTATAATAAAAGGAGATGACTCTCTTAAGAAAGGTTAGATTTAGAGTAGAGTTCATTTGGGAACACTGGGTCTCTATGGGTTAATGTAATTCATGTGGGTCTAAACATCAAAAATTACCCTAAAACATGTGTCTGGTGTAGACGGTAGAGTGTAGACTGTTTCCCATTTGATATGTCCCGTCATATCCCATATTATTATATAAGACTGCACATGCACAATAATCACATTGTTTGGTGTTTAACCTGTGTGCAAAATAACTATGTGTAAGTAATTTACATGATAAATACGACTGATTTAACTCAATTTAGTCTTGGATACACATTGATGTGGTCACGCTAAACAACCAATCACAACAGCTCATTACCGGTTTTGTAGCTTATCAAGTCACAGAATGCAAGTTGTATTTTCATATTGCAATGCTGCCAAAAACTTTATTACTGAGCCTGTTGATGAAAGATGAAACGGAGAGAGAAAGTGTCAACGCATACATGTGTGTCACAAAGTTATTGTAGCAAAGAGGAATCCATATGATGCCCTGAACCCTATAGGGCAGACTGTACAGGAGCATGGTGCGTTGTTGTGCGTGTGCTAACTTTAAAATGTTCCCTTTCGATGTTCTGATTCATTTAGTTATGCATGATAAACGTGTGTGTGTGTGCGCTTTAGCTGGCTTGCTCCCTCCGGCTCTCCGCTATCCTCTCTCTGTGTGACATTAGCCAGGGACGGAAGTCTGAGCACCGTGCTGCCAGTACCTCTCAACATCATACACGCATACACACACGGGCAAAAACAAACAAACGGAGGATGGCAGATACTGGATATGAACATCTGCAATATGACTTGCGCTTGGGGAGAGCAAAGTGTGTGTGTGCGTGTGTGTGTGTGTGAGCATGAACAAAATATCTCCATGACTCCCTATCCATAGAAAGCAGCAGGGAGATTATGTTGATTGTGTGTTGCGTAACACTATATGTGTAATATGCATTATACGATTGCATACATTACATTACGGGGATTATCCAAAGCCACATTTCCAGATCTGTCAAACTGCCAAGGCCAGTTAGAGAGGGCTTACACTTCCACAACTCGCACAGAGGCCTTGATTTATTTAGTTTGTAGCTTATTAAGAGTCACAACGCACCTAAATGCAGCACTGTGTTATATTAAATCCACTAATAATACACATAGACATGCCATATCGCATGACGGCATCAGATCAAATAATGATTAATCAGAATGAGTTGGAGCCAAGTGTGTATTTCATTACATTAAATCATTAAATGCTTTTTTTTTTTTTTTTTTTTAAAGTACAGCTGAGTTTATGATAGAGGACAAACAGGGGTAAAGGATGATTAATATACCTTTAAATGATGATGATAGGGATTATAAAGGATTTTATACAGTATTAAAGATGTATTTGTAGCAAGGGAACAGACTGGCATCTCATTAATGTATGAAAACAGCACCTGACAAGCATCTGCCGTCATGGTGACAGTCTGTGTAAAGCTTAATAACGTGTACAACAGCAAAATGGAACAAACCGATTAGCAAGTGAATATAATGGGAATGAATTTACACCCTGTTACATCTACTAAACCGGAACCTGATGAACCTTATGAAGTTCGTAATGAAAAGATTTAACCCCCTAAAGCCTGAAGCATTAAATCATTGACAGAAAATTCCAGTTCTTTGAAACTGGAGCTGTTATTGGTCCTTCTGAACAGCCCAAAAATGTTTTTTTCAGTTTTGATTTTGTATCGTATTTGATACATCGGGTCCTAGAGCTGAAATATTATTATTTTTTTGAGCAAATGAAAACATAATATAACGCAAAGTAAAGTTCTGCCTCCGTCTTTGTTAATGACAGTCTATTTTTTTTTTTTTTAATTCATGAGGGGGTGGGGTGGGGGGGTTAAAGTAAAAAAAAAAGTGAAAGTTAAAAAAAAGTAATTTCTGTTTCATGTGGGATTTTCCCCCCCATTTTCAAACTGTACATTTGTGTTGTTGCTGCTCAATAAACAAATGATAAAAAAAAAAAAATCATTCATTTACAATTACAAAAATTACACACACTTGAGGATTTGAAACAAACAAACACTAGGGAGCGTCAGAGGACAGTGAAAATATCCGTACACTTCAAAATTTCAATAATAAATAAAAAGAAAGGAAAAACAACAAACAATGCATCACATCTTGTGTTCGGAGCACAGATAATAAAGTAACAAATGTGCAATTTGGTGGCGAGTGATCCTTGCAGTTTTCCAGTTTTTTAGTGTTTTCAGGGAACAGTAGTACATCTTGAATTCATTTATAAAACACGGGAAAGAGGGTGAATAACAGTCTTGTAGTGTCACTGCAAAGGCCTCTGGTGAACGGATTCCTCCCTCCTGGTGGATTATCTGTGTATTGCATGTTTCTAATTGTATACATTAGGTTTTTCAACAAAACTACATTCACCCTGATCATATCGAGGACTTCAAAACTCACGTATCAAATGTGATACATTTGGCATTATAGGGTTAAAGAACTATTGCTTGAAGTTGCAGCTCTACCTACATATCTTATGATGTTCCTCTTAAATATACCTGACAAAACATAGCCTTGTTTATCACTATTTCACAGTTTTTCATCTCATACGTTCCATGTACAGCCTCAACATCTTCATTTATACGCTACTGATAAAGAACAGAACAAACTACGCTTATAAAATGTATATGAAATGCATTTACATATCATTATAAAAAACATATCACTTCAGTAATTAAGTTTCTTCCCCCTCATAAAATATGCACATACATTGTTGTAAACATTTTGAATGAACAAACCCCTTGCTGTTTCTCATCTTTTTCTCATCTCTCCATTTACGACTCCTATTTCTGTGTAGCACAACAACACTTCATCTATTTAATTGGGGAAATGAATTTGCCTATCATAACATTGAAATGTATTTTACTCTGCATGAGGCAAGTACAACCCATGGACTGGAGGTAGACTGATGTATCAGCCAGCCAATATATAGATTTTTTTTTTCTTCAATACTGGCCATCAGCCTTAAATTTGTTTTGAAAGCCGATATTTGATTAAGCGACTGTGTGGGCAGCACTTGAAGTTCAATAAATATCAAAAGAGTACTGTGTATATGTGTATTAATAATTTCATTTGTACTCTTTATTTATTATTATTTACAGTCTTTAAAAAAATCTGTGTTAAATATCGGCCTCAAAACTCAGCTGGAGATATCGGCATCAGTCTTAGAAAATATCAGTCGACCTCAACCATGAACTTTGGGTGATTTGGAACTGAACCCGAGATATCTGTGTTTGTGGTTTTTTTACTCAAATTTACCGGCATTATTCCTCTGTTCTGATGTCAAGGATACGTTCACCACTTGCAGAAAAAATGCTCCGTAAAGTAGCTTGATGTTCTTCATGCATCTCATCTCTTCTCAAAGATATCAGTTTGCTCTCTCAACGAATATCGTTGCAAAATTGTGATGAAAGCTTTGTTGATTTTCAGCTAAAACGCCTTTAAAACTTTGATTTTTCATCACCAGTGTAGCCTCCTTCATCCTTAATCAGAAAATAGGCTGAATAAATGCACAAAAATATTGCATATCCCATCAAATCACAGAGGTGTTCATCCACAGAGGGCTAACATTATAATAGAGGTTCTGAAATTGATTGAAATATGAACATAGACATGGGGCGATAATTTCCAAATCACTAGAGATTGGTGTGTAAGAAAATATCGGTTCTGGAATATATCGCGATATTTCCTTTCTCGATACTGTATCGATATTAAAAAGTAGCGTATTGATATTTTTAGGTATTTATTCAAATGCAGATATGGCGAAGGTTCATGTTGGTTTTTGTTTTTCTTCATTGTTTATGTTTCATTTACTATTATTATTTAACACTATTTTATTAAATAATGGTTATTTGAAGTATTCTAAAAGCACTTTTTTACTGTCTGAGAGGAAGATGTTTGTTTCTTTGTTGGGATTTTGCTAAAAATAATGCTATGATGTTAGTTATGAGCTAATAGAATATGAACATTTGAGCAGCATCTTAAACTCTAATGACTGTAAAAGATCATTTAAGTTTTAACACAGGAACATTTTGTGATGTAGCATCAGATCCTGTTGTGATCAAATAAAAATATGTTTAGTATTTGTGCATATTTCAGGTGTAATTCAATTCTTCAAGGAAATAATCACAAAAAATCGCATTTTTAACAGTATCGTGATATATTGTATCGTGATCCTCGCGTTGTGATTTGTATCGTATTGCCAGATTCTTGCCAATACACACCCCTGCTAGAGATCCACAGATTACTAGTTTCCTGAAACATTAGGTATATTTCCAGTATCCGAACTTCTGGGCCGTTTTAGAGGAACTTCATGGTAGCGCATGTCTCCACTGACTGGACCATTTTCAGGGCTGTTTTCAGGAACCAACAGAATACCTGCTCGAGGGTAGGTACTCGAGCACAGCCCGGTAGAGTTGCTGGGCGGTACAAGAGGCTAACACGCGCAGATCGGTTGTCGCAAATGACATCAGCAAATCGCGACAAACAACCTCCAATTTTAAAAGAGTAGTTGCCGGAGGAATTTTACAACACGACGAAGCAGAAGACGACTGCTCTTACTCAGCGAAGAAGATAAGAAGAAATAGAGAAGAAAAGCCAAGACAAGTGGACCAACCAGGAGGTGCAGGCATTGTTAGCATACTATCCCAACGAAGAAGTAGATGGATACGATATGATGATGTCGTCGTTCTTACAGGGCCGTTACTGTAATGTAGACAAGACGCCTGAGGGGACCAGGCCAACTCACGGCCCGGTCTAAAGTACATTCCCTCTAAAAAGTCCCGGGACCAGTGTAGTTGCCTATACCCGCCTATACACCAGTCGATGCTGTCGTCCTCATAAACATTTAGTTGTAGCTGTTTGGTAACTTTGCGGCTTCACGTCATTTCTATTTTCCTTTTTATGTATGCTGTATGAATAAACGTTTCCAACAACGTGTCAATCAGTATTAACCCCCCTAAGTAATCAGCGTTTGGAAACTTTTAAAACCTTTAGTCAGATTTACTGTAGCGTTAATACGGCTCTGAGATGATCATTAGCACCGACGCCCAGAGAGTCCCTTTTTCTGTGATTGGGGTTTAATCCGATCCCCGGTCACGTCTTCATAAAGGTAGTGTAGTTATTAACCCCAAGCCTCGGGGGCTATGTTCATTAAGCTCATCCTCTAATGTAGGTCTAATCTAGAGGTGGAATGAAACATTTATACACACTTCTCCATTCATCTGTGTACTGATACTCCACCAAAGCTCTCCAGCCTTTACAGCCTAAAGGGTTCCACACTTTTCTCATTTCCTCCTCCTTTCTATCACTACGCCATTACTCTTTTCTCTTATCACTGCCTTCCCTTTTTCCTTTTTGTCTTTTCTGTTATTTTCACACTCTTCTGCTCTCCTCCCTCTTCCTCACTTTCCTCATCTCCTCTGCCATTACCAGTCTGACAATCTGTTGCTTGCTCGGATCTCTATCGTGGCTTCAAACATGCTTTTAGACGGATCAAAGTAGATATTAAGCGCTAATACACACATACATAGATGCACACACATGCGGACCTCACATGCATGTATCTTCGCGCCCGTACAATGAGCTTGTTGCCAATTACTGGCTTCAAAGGCTGAATAAATGTAGTCCATGCCTGCGTTTAAAGGAGTGTATTATCGCTAAGTATTCACACGCACGCCCACGCATTTCCAGCACAGCCCATGTGAGTTACACATATAAGTACACACCATTTACATGCATATACATAAAAAATGAATGGACATGAAAGTAGAGACATTAAAACAATCTGGTGTTCGGCTGGTGAGGGGAAACATAAAAGTGGTGTGTGCATTTGTGTGTGTAATGGACGGCTGTTATTCTCAGATCTGCTGCGTTAGTGGGATGTTGGGCCAGGGTCGAGTGCTTCAAAAGCTCTTTCATGCCTGCCTCATTTAGGCTGCATCGACCCCGTTGGATCTGCTGATCGATTAACCAGCCTTAATTTGGCTCATTTGGGGAAGCCAACTCTCCCTAATCGAACCCAAGAATTCACAGGCACACACGCTCGCACACATTAGTAGATTTTTGGCATATGTGCGATTGCAGTGGAGGAATAAAAACGACTTATTCGTCATGTTCATTACTATGGGTGCACTGATTTGCAAAATTCAAGGCTAAGACCAATATTTGAAATGATAATTTAGCTGATAGTAGACACCAAGGGCTATTTTCTATTTGTTTATTCCGTTTGTGTGTGTTATTTGTGCTTGAAGAATCTGCCTTATACATAAAAATTAGTTTGCTGTTTTAAAATCTGCAGCCCTTCATTGTCTTATCTTTGAATAAGCACAAATGCATTCATACAAGTTATGAAAAAACAATGAAATAGCACCTCATACGCTGTGATAGTAGCTAATAGGGACATTCCACACATACATTTTTCAGACACAAGGGCTTTTCAATTGGACATCTGCTGCTCTGTCCTGTTCAACCAACAACTGAACATTTTACGTTATTGGCTCAAAGTTTGGACTCAAGCAATGTTCTGATTTTAGCTAAATGTGCCCCAAATCTGATTTTTTGCTGCTATTTGACCTGTATCTTACCTGAACAGCACAAATCAGATTTTTTAAAAATCCGACCCAGGCCACTTTCATATGTGGTCCTAAATCCGATATACTGTATATTGGATATTTTGCGATGCAACGTCAGTCTGAACGGCCAGGTCGCATTTATCCGACCTTTACGTTATTGAAATTGCCAGAGATGAGTGCCTTGTTACAGAGAGGTGGTCACAGATATATTTAAACGTTTTTCTTGTCATTTGAAAATTATGAACGAAGTCTGTGTCAGTGAAGCGGCTAACTTCACTATCCCACCACTCCTGACTCCGCACCTGGAGGGTTCAAATTCAAACTTTATGAACTATTATGGTTCAAATACACAAATAAATGAACCAAAGACAGATAAGAGTGGATTTAGATAAATATGAACCCTTTAAAATAAAGACACTCTTTTGTGATTATTTATTGTGCATATTCATACTTATTCATCTCCTAAAATATACAGGGTGTCCCAAAAAATGTATACACACTTTAAATAATTGTAAATCAGGTGTTTATTATAATTGTATAATTCTCCAAACCTAAAAGCCTTTACAAATATAATTTTTCTGTTTTTTTTTCACTGCCTATTTTCAAAATGACACCTGTTCTGGTCCAGACGCTGCTGACAACACGAAGCAACGGAATCCCGCACATCACGAAACAATTCCCTTGGGATTTGCGTGCATTCATATTCATTGGCTGCTCTCAATTCAGCGACTGTTGCAGGTCTTTGTCTTTTAGGTATCCCCATATCTCTAAGTCGACTTGTTGGTGGCTCTTTTTGAAACTTCCTGCGAAATTGTCTTTGCACAACTGCATTTTCATACTTCCAGTAGCATTTTAGAATGAATTTCCTTTCTTCGAAGTTCTGTCTGGCTGCCATCATTGACTTCAATAGGTTTAATCTGCAAAAAAATCAAAAACAATTTAGTTATCAGCCGCTATAGGGTGGACAAATTTTTTCGGACATGCTGTATATCTTGATCTTTAGTCTCTAGATATTTCACTTTGTTGAATATTTAGATACTAAGTTGTCTGTCTAATGTTAGCAGCTAGCTGGAAGATTAAAATTATGGGTGTTTGAAGATAATGAAGCAAACATAACATTCCAGCTGTATAACTGAAAGTAATCTGTAACTGAGGTATGTTAAGTCCGAACACAGAGCGGAGGCCCAACTGCAGAGAATAGGTTCAGGAGATAAATGCAGTTTACAATCGATTAGACAATTAATATTACAATCTCGATTGTGGTTCAGGGCTGGTCCAAAGCCGTGGTCAGTAATCCGGTCCATGGTCAAAAAGCCGGGTGAGCAGATACACAGTGACGGTCACCAAAGGGGAGGACTGGCTGTAGTCAGAGGACAGAAACAGATCCGACACGGGCAGGCAGAGAGAGTAACCAGACTGAGTAGGATTAGACTGAGGCAAATACCGTGTGGGATGCGAGGGTCAAAACCATTGGTCCGTCCAGAAGGGCTGAGGTGCAGGTTGGGTTTAGGCAAAAATCGAAGGTCCAAAAAACAGGCGAACGGTCTCACAGGGATTAGACGACAAACAGGCTCGGAGGTCAAACGTGAAAGCAGGTCATACACAGAAAGACAGAACAAGACAAAAACGCTGGAGCGAAACTCTGTCTAGGAACTAGTTTAACAAACTGGCAAAAAAAGCAGAACTGAACACAGGACTTACATGCACGAGAGGGTGGGGACAGACAATTAGAGACAGCTGGGACACACGGACCAGGTGGAGGTAATCACAGGAGCGGGAAAACACCAGGAGCCGGAAGTAAGGACGGAGGACATGACACAGGAGGGAAACTTAACAAAATAAAGCAGGAAGAAACAAGACAAACACAAAAACCGAACTAACGTATGTCTCCAGACGTGACAAGGTAATGATTTACCGGCTCATATTTACTTGATTTATTGTTCATACCAGTTACGTTGTGTTACGGCAGCTGTAAAACCCAATGAACCACAGCTCGATTTCATCTGATCTGGATTTCATTATTGCAGTTAATGATAAACAACGACACAGGAAATGAGTCTGAGGGCTTCATTTAGAAAACAGGACAATCAGGAGCAGCGGTATCAGAGAGGTAATGATGTTTTCGCTAACATTTACCGGGCCGGTTGTGGGATTTTAACTGGCAACCTTCCATTCACAAGCCCACACACAGGCCTGGTGGACCTCAGCGCTACCTCTTCTCCCCTGTGAACCTCTCTCTGCTGAGTTGCCTGGAGCTCCAGGGCAGGAGTGGTGGTTTCATTCGTACTTTAAAAGCGATACCGGCGGGCATGCAGAAAGTTGATTTGGCTCAGATCCCCGGTGAAACGTCGTGTACATGTGGGGTGTGTTTTTATTGACGCCCTTCACCTCCCTCCTGTCAAACTGTGTCCTGGTTAGATCCAAGAAAACATTATCGATCCAAACATAGAAAGCAGCCTCCTGGCTCCTTCTGGTCCGCTCTCACTGTCGCACAATCACCCACTCCTCTCATAGCCATAATGATCATGTTAAAGACTTCGGTAGCTCATTAATCACCATGGAAGCGGTCGGACCTACTTTCTTTTCTCCATTTGTTTTGTTCCCCTCTTTTACTCCCTCGCTCACCGACAAATTGGGAGATTACGGTTCCATTCCCTTCCACCGTACAGCTGCGTATAGCCGTACTGTACTGGATATTATTGGATGTGACACACTGCTGATGCACACTCATTGTTGCTTTGGATTTACTTGCTGCAGGATTCGCTGCTGGATCCTGAGTGATTATATGTTTAGTGAGTATGTGGGAGTCGCAGAATGAATGACTGAGCATCTGCAGGAAGCTTTGGCAGGTGTGTAACCTCCTAAGGCTGGAGTTCCACTGTTAAAAGTGCATCACGTCTGTGTTTGTACACGCTCCGGGGACATCCACATTGCATTATCATCAGTTATGTAGGTTGTTAAGTGTAGAATCCATGGATTATGTTCTTCTGTACTGTAAACCAGGTGAGAATGGCTCAAGATGTCTTCAAGCGGCAGCAGATGGCAAACCCAAATGTTTGCTGCATGATTCATTTATGGTATGTGTATCCCTGCAGCTCATTGTGTATGTGCACTTGTCACCTTGGGGGGGTTGCATAAACACAATTTCATACCAGCCAAAACCACTACAAAACAAATAACATAAGATCTTACATAATGTGAATCATGTGAGGAATCACTCTGTTCTTTATTTGAACAAAAAGCGGCTTCGTTTCAAGTTATTAATTAACAGTAAGGCTGAATGAAACAGGATGTTAGTGTTTAAATCCACTTGTTTGATCAAAGCAGATGCTTCGTTAAACCAGGAATGTTCTTTTGTGTTCTTTGGCTGCTGTTATAGCTCAGGCTGAGTAGATTTTGAAAAAAAAAAAAAATAATAAAATCGAATTTGAGAAATGAAACGTCAGTTTATTGAGGAAAAATAATCCCTTTTACACAAAGAGCAGCCAGATCATGTGGTTCAGGTGTCTGGTTCGGACACCTCCCTGGTGAGGTATTCCAGGCATGCTCCAGGAGGAGGCCTTAGGGCACACTAGAGGGATAGGATCTCCTTTCAGCTGGTCCGGGAATGCCTCAGTGCCCCCCTTAAGAGCTAGAGCTAGACCTCTGGGCAGTCTTTCTTACCTTGTTGCCCCCCCGACCTAACATTTTTGCCAATAAATGCATGAAATAAAGTATTTCAAGGGAGAGTCAGAGGCCAACGTCTCGTTTCCTTGTTTCCATCTTTTAAATGTTTCTCTTAATAAATGCAGACACCCTCTGGTCTTCACACACTGAGCGATTTGATCCAAATCCTTATTAGCAAAAATTTGCATACAGTTTATTTTCTCCTTTTCTCTTTGGCTTTTACAGACTGAATACTAATCGAATAAACACCTTTGTTACAGAGACTTTTGATTTTCTGGTGTATTATGAATTTATTTGCAAATGTATTTAATATGTTTTTGTACAAGATTGGACCGATTGTAGTTGAATCCAGTGCTAATTTTCACAGTATTTGTGATTTTATTCCTTGTAGATTCATTCTTAGGTATTCAGAGAAAGGAATTTTAGGTGCTTTCTTTCATGCTGTCTTGAGCCAGTGTCATCTGATTGAAAATAGGTTGAGATACTCTCCTGCTGCAACTGAGTGAAACACATTAAATCAAAGTACTCCTGAAGGTGCTAGGAGGGTGGGATATTACTCTCTGCAGGGATGTGGATTTGAGTCTTGTACGAAATCTATAACAACTCCAGAATGGTGTTGTTATTGTGGAATATGAATCATGTTTTTTAGCAGCGCAGGAGCACAGGCTTGAATGAGCATCTGGATGTGACCTTTGGAAATAAAATGCACTATGTGGACTTAGGAGGCTCATCAAATTGCATAACTGAAAAACACCTGTGGGTGATGTTTTCTGGTATTTACAGGATGAGGTTTGTCGTTGCTTGTGGTTTTATTTTCTTTATTTTCCAGGAATAAATGGACAGATGCGTTCTGTTGGAAGCACGGACGTCTGTGACATCTGTGACGTGACACTTTTGTCTCTGGCTCGGCTGCTGACAGTAACAGTGCTGGCATATTTGGTGCCCAAGGCAAGATCACCAGCGCCCGTCCTCCTTAAATGACCTCTGTCAGTCCGAAACATGCAATGACCAGAGCCTGACAGAAAGTGACAAACATATAGAGGAACTATAGAAAAGTAAGGCTCCGGTGTCAAATTAGATGAGTTGATTTTTTGGGACGACAGACCCCATCACAGAAGTGATTCAGCAAAAAAACTCCCACATCTGTGTGATTGGAAAGTGAGCTGCCTGTTCTCAGGCCGATAAGCCTCCCAGTCTTATTGAAGCAAAGACATCATCGCTGGATGACTTGCAGTCAGACCTGTCATCCGCCGACCCGCCTGGCTGCTGATATTGAATGCTCCTGTGGGCACCAGAGGCCGAAAGGGGGGAGGGTATACTGCATGGATTGACTGCAGAGGGAAAAAAGTGCTTTGAGAAAATATTTAACAGCTCCGTTTGCAGTTGCTATGCTGGTACTTTTGCAATTGAACTTTTCGTCTGGATATAATACCACTCTGAATGCCACATGAGCTCTGTGGCTGTTGACTGAAAGAAATCACCAACCTAAACTTGGGAAACTCAGACTTACAGAGAAACTTCTGGTTCAAGTTGAATTTGAACATTCCCTCTTACTATAAAAAGAAATATATCCAATCTAGAGCAGAAGAAATGAACACCTGTGACTTGCACGGCTAATTTTTGAAAACGCACGGCCAAAAAAATGGTGCACGTCTTGCTCAAAGCCATGCTAATTATCAATATATTGTTCTCTTACCTCATCCTGGCCTGATTTTGGCTAAATTCATTTATTTTTTTGCAAAAATGAAGTGACTCATTAGTCAACTCTAGAGGGTCCCTGGAGGTGTTGGTACGTACTGATGACAAGTGCGATTAAAGATGACGTGGCATCAAGACAGAGCCTTGCTGAAGTGCAGATGTCCAAGGAATACTGTGACGTTGAAAGCACATGGAAAACCAAAGTTATGGGACACAATAAACACATAAGTTTTTCATTTGGTGCACAGTCGATGCAGGTAGAGGCGGTAAAAACAGGCTCCTAAGTGAATTTATAGAAAACATATCACCCGTTTCTATTGGTGGAAAAATGCATCACATGGACCAATCAGAGACGTCCATGTGCTGTGTGTAACTTTTATACCTTGTCATCTTCATCTTATATAAATTTTGGCTTTATGTGTATTTTTAGTCTTTGAAACGTTGCTAGAATTGTATTACTTCCCCATATTATTTTATTATTGTCATTATTTCATAATAACTACTTTAACACATTTGTACAGGGTTGAGTAAATGTTCTAAATTGTTAAAATCTTTGCGTAATGAACAGGATCTGACAACAATATGTTCCACGATTTTACGCCTGCTGGAATATTACACGCCCTATTTTATTTTATTTTATTTTATTTTTTTGTACACCCTGTTCCTCTTTTTCTGTCTAATACACCGCTCCACACCAGATGAAAGGGAATCTCCACACAGCAGGGACAGGCCCGTGATAACTCACAGTATAATAGAATTACCAGATTATTTTATTATCTGAGAATCTACTGATTATTTTCTCAATTAATTCATTCATCTTATAGTTTGTGCAATGTCAGAACAAACTAAAAAGGCCCGAAGGTATTTCATTTTCAATCAAGTGAAACCCTCAAAAGCAAAAGATTTCAAAGTTTGAGGGAATAAAACCAGATTGAAATGCAAATGGGTTTAATATTAAGTCATGTTTGCATTATGAAATACTATTCTGCATCATACTGCCCCATTAGGTCACTCATAGACTGGATTTAAAGACCACACCAGCATGAAGCCATTTTCCTCTTTCCTCCAAAAGTATATTACTATGCAAGTCGTAGAGAAACAGGAAATTGGATCAGCTGTTTTCATTGGTTACCGACTGATTAGCAACTGACAATGACTTTAGACAATGAGAATCCAGAGAGTCAGTAGTCCACATTTCAAGGTAAAGCAGTACATTTGATAACCCATTAACTACCATCTAACAATAGCCAACATTACTATTTGATCTTTTGATCTTGAGTCCATTGAAAGAATTTTCATTATGCCAATCACAAAAATGGAGAAATTCTGTTGAATTTAAAGAAAGGGGAAATATATAGGAACAGACATGGCCAAGAAGGTGTACATCTCAGGTGTTTTCTGTTAAATAAATGAATAAATAACTCAATTTTTAATATATTATGTATCGGAATGTGCATCCTACTTCATTTTGCAGCTGCACATAGCTAATGATCATAGATAGTGTCTTAAATATATTATTTGTCTTTTGGTGATCAATAGTAAAGTGGACCATTTAACTGAAATATACCCATTTTATTAGGCAGGGATTGAAAATATCCTAATGCTAACATGCAAAATCAAGCAAAAACAGGGTTAAATGGGGTGTAGGATCCTAAAATGATGCTGGAGGGGGTTCATTTTGAAAGATCTAATATTTTTAGAAAACACTTACAGGCATGCCTTCTGAACTACACATGGTGCTGTTTTTCTCACACTGCATCATAGCGTTCCATTTTGTACAGCTATAATATGTTGGGTGAAAGGGAGTCATTGCATCTAGAAAGAAGGGGAAATAAGAAGAGTCTTGAAAAGAAGGCTCTTGAGCTCCACTTGGAGACTCCAGTAGAACATCCAAGGAGCTATTTCTTCAGTCAGAGGTGACAGTTTTCTTTTCTTGTCAGCTTTTGTTTGTGATAGTCAAAGCAAAGGTGTGATGCTGTCCTCCAGAGAGTACCCAGAGGAGGTCAGACAGCTCAGGTCAGGACAAAGTCAAACTCCCTGTTGTGAACAGTGTCTAAAGGCAGGTATGAGTCATCCCTTCAGCTGCCACATGCACCTTTCAAAGTATTTGGTGCACAGCCATTTGCTCTCTTTGTGTGTTTTTTGTGGATGTGCACAGACTATTGACTTGTGTGTATATGTGTGTGTTGGCAGTGCAGACAGCCAAACAGGCAGTCGGCTGCAACACTGAGTCACTCAGTCATTCTCAACTCAATATGGTGCCATTTAGACAAGACTGCCACACACTACGAGGTGTCAGGGATCTTTTTGGATATACATTCTTACATTTCACTCTCCAGCACTGCATCTACACACTTGTTTGTTTTTTTTTGTCAGTTACTATGTTGCCATAACATATATGGTAAACTCTGAACCTGCATCTGCATCTATATGTGTATGTGTGTGTGTATATGTATAATTGTATGTATATGTATGTGAATGTGCATTTGTATTTGTATGTGTGTGTGTATGCATATTTGTATGTATGTGTATGTATATGTGTATGTATGTGTATGTAGATGTGCGTGTATGTGTATGTATAATTGTGTGAAATTGTATGTGAATGAGTATTTGTATGTGTGTGTGTGTGTGTATGCATATTTGTATGAATGTGTATGTGAATGAGTATTTGTATGTGTGTGTGTATATGCATATTTGTATGTGAATGTGTATTTGTATTTGTGTGTGTATTTG
>JAQQZY010000011.1:12503183-12515633 GCA_030068375.1 Ostorhinchus rueppellii
TTTCATGCAATTTTCCTTTTTTTTTTTTTTTTTTTTTTTTTTTTTACACCAAAACAAAGATAAAAATGTGTGGATCCCATTGTTTATAGGTTATAATGATAATATTTTACTGGTCTTACCCATTTGAGATCTAACTGTTCTGTCTGTGGAACTTAAATTCAAATTATTTTGACACCAGGCACAACAATTCTTCTTTTTTTATTGTTTTGTTTCATTATTATTATTATTATTATTCACTTGTGTTTTTAAATTATATTTGTGTCTGAAATACACTAAACTAAAACTAAACCATTGATTGTTCATATTTTCAGTGCAACTTTTAGATTTCACGAATTTATGCCACAGGCCAGACTGGACCCTTTAGCGGGCCGGATTTGGCCCCTGAGCCGCATGTTTGACACCCCTGATCTATAGTAAAACTGTAGCTTTATTTGATGCTTGTTTAAAATTCCAGACAAACGCCGCAGGTCTATTAGGTCAGATGGTGAGGAATCCATGCTATAAGAAGAAAAACCGAGCAGATTGTCCTGAAACAAAAACTATAGCTCATTAAGGCTGAAACAGTGACGAGAGGGAAGTTTTTTTCTTTTTTTACTTAGGGTTCTGGTGAAAGAAGCTTAGAGGGATTTGTTTGTAAATGTCAAGCTCTTACCAACTTTAATAAATCTCAAAAGTAGATTGGATTTTTTCTTTTCTTTCTTTCTTTTTTGGGGGACGTTATACTGGAACGCACGTCTAACATTCTACTCGCAGAGAAAATGAAAGTTTCAGGATTTGTTTGCTGCGTCATCACTCTGTACATGTTTGCAGGTACTGTGATAACCAACCATTGGCTGAAAACTCACATTCTCTTGTGAACTGGCCTATTTAGCTCCTACACTGACTGTTTAGGCATGCTGTTTTGGAAGAACTGTGTATCTTCAGGCTGGGTTTCTCTGTGTGGCTTCCTGTACTTGATTTTTTTTTTTTCCAGCTGTCACCCGTTACAAGGATCTCTTTACAATAATAACTGACTATTTTTAGACATGCTTGATGATGAAAAACATCTCCGAAGGGCTTCTTCTTGTCCTGAGGCGAGCAGTCAAAGCAGTAGGCAGTACAAAACGATCGGATTTACATTTGCAACCGTGTTTTTATATCATGAAAAGCTACCTTCCATTATCTCCACCACCGTAGTCCTGTTTCAGTGGGTGTTCTGAACGCATCCACGGCTAAGTTTAGACCTGTGTCACTTATACACATTTGATAAGGATGTAAAAATAGAGCAGAATCGAGACAGTGACGACGACTATAGCAGCACTAGCAGTGATTCACATTGCCCTACAAACATCCACTACCGAATATTGAAAAAAGAAGAAGAAAGCATTTAAAAAATCACGTGCCGCTTTGTTTTTTTTTGGTTTTTTGTAGTGTTTCTAGCAGGTAGAAGCTGTAACATGATAAGAATTAGCACAAGGAATTTGTAAGCCACTGGAAAGCATTAAATAATAGAGCCAGCAGAGAAAGGAGAAGGTACAAAGGGAAGTTTTGTTGTACTATCTTCAAAGTCTTTATTATCAGAGTGCATCTGACCAGAGGGCTCGGTTTAATGAAGCTGTTTTTCTTGTTCTGCCTCACCCTCTGTTCCCATCTCCCCAAATGCCTCTCTTTGCCGTCCTCTCTGCTCTCCTCTGCTCTGTGTTTATCTGCCCTTTTCATATCTGCTCACTTCTGTTTCATCTTTGACGGCTCTTTTTGGCTTCCTCACCCCACTCCCATCCTCCCTCCTATCTCCTATCTCCCGCCCCCCCAGGTGGATTATCGCACAGAGGACGGCACAGCAAACGCAGGTTCTGACTACGAGTTCGCCGAGGGAACGCTGCTGTTCAAGCCGGGGGAGAACCTCAAAGGTAAAAAGCCACTGTGACAACAAGAGTTTCATAAAACATGTCCCTGAGATTGAAGCTCAAGTAGCTAAAGGTCAACTACTACCGTGACTTGAACAATTCGAGGGTTTTGAGGTTAAATGTTGGGATTTTTACGGCATGCGATTCTTTTTGCAGAGATCACAGTTGGGGTGATTGATGATGACATCTTTGAGGAGGATGAGTACTTCTACGTCCACCTCAGTAACCCTCGTGTGGTTGGTTATCCTGAGATCGGCACCGCCCCTCTGGATGCCAGCACCACCCCTAAAGCCGTCCTTGGAGATAACCACACGGCCACGGTGACCATCTATGATGACGATCACGCTGGTAAGAAGAAACATTTAACTAAACAGGGGAGTCCTCTAAAATTCCCCTAAAAACATGAATAGTGTTGAAAATATTGAAGAAAAACAACATTTCATCATGCATTTAAATTGCACAGTCTGCTCTCTACTTCATATGAATGTAGTAAATTAATATAAATACACAGTTGTGGAAAAAAAAATGTTTTCTTTAATTTCTTGTTCATTTTAATGCCTGGTACAACTTGCATTTTACATCTTGGTGGCAATTTTTGGATTTTTTTTTAATTGCTTGTTATTATGAATGCTTCTATTTTTACAAGCTGCACAGTTTTGTTATGTTTGAACACTGATTTTATTCTTAAACTTTGTCATATTATGCACTGTATCAACATATTACCAATCAAATACTTATTTTTATGAATCTATTTACATTCTGTATGCAGTTGCAGAAACAAATATTAGACCACCCTTGTTTCTTCAATTTCTTCTTCATTTTAATGCCTGGTACAACTAAAGGTACATTTGTGTTGGACAAATATAATGATAACAACAAAAATAGCGCAGAGTAGTTTAATTTCAGAGCTGATATCTATCTATTTTCCATGTTTTCTTTATAATAATCAAAATGACTTCAGTTCTTACATCAATATCTATGGCATTGTACTGACAAAAACAGTGCTTTTAGGCATTCCATGTTTTCTTTTTTGTCTGTTTTAGTCACATGATACTCACAGGAGTTAGTATTTGATTGCATAACCACTGTTTTTGATGACTTTTAGTGGTCTAATAATTTTTTCCATGACTGTATTGTAAGTTTTTTGGTTGACGCCTCATAGCTTCCATTTCAGAAATATCTTAATGAAATCACTTTGCTCATCACTTATCAAACAAACTGATTAAAAAGGAAATAATCTTAGTACAAATGGAAGAAATCAGCATTCATATTCATTCATGCATGTTTTGGTTTTTTTTTGTTTTTTTAATGTTTTTGGATCATCTCTAATTTGAGACTCCATGGTTGTCCTGAAAAGTTTGCACCACTCGCACAAACGAATCCCAAACTGAGTTTTTAGGTGAATACAGGATCACCAAAGAGTTCTTTAATCTACAGTCCAATGAAAAGTCCCACTTCAGCTTTCAGCATCACTTCAGCGGCATGTTTGTGTTTTCAAAACTGTACTCATAAAAACAAACCCACCACCATATCCACAAACTTCTCAAAGCATTGGAACAAATAATAAATGGACCAACTGTCAGTCAAACAGCATTTTACATCTTGGAGGCAATTTTTGCATTTATGTATTTATTTATTTTAATAGATCAGAACTTTTGCTTGTAGTGGAATATTTTCATTTTGCTATTAACGGCTCTACTTTTACAAGCTTTGTTATGTTTGAACACTGATTTTGTTCCTATACTTGGGTAATGTGTTGATACAGTGCATAATAAGACAATCAAATAGTTTTCAAGTATTTCGGTGTGTTTTTATGAATCCACTTACATACTGTATATGATGGGATTCCCACACCGACGCTGTAAATATTTATAGAGCCATCCATGGAACTGTAGTAATAGGTGTTGAAAACCATCTGGATTTGGATCAGTTAGAATTTGTAGAAATAAAACCCCAGTGTAATGTGCTGCTAATGGCTGTGGCTTTACATAAATTCTTATGCACTCCACTCACCATTGATCAGTGTAATTTAGTGAACATATTTTCTATCTACTATTATCAGCTGTTTTTACTAAAATGTTTCTCTGTCTCTTACGGCAATGGCTGCTTTTCATCCCTTTTCTTATTATTCCTGTTTTTATTGATAGGAAAAATGACAGGACTGAATAAAGTGATTCACTTATTTATCTGTAGTTTTTGTCCTCCAACTAACCAGCCTTTTTTTTATATATATATATATATAATTTTTTTGGCCTGGCAGACACCCCCCTTTATAAATGATAATAGAAACAGAAAACAAAATATATTTTAACAAGTGTTTCCAGGCACAACAAACCCCGCCCCTCACATGTATTGTAGCTTATTTTGGCATCGATTCAGCTGATGTCACCATGTCTATGCATGTGGTTATGTCAACATATCAATTGCCCCTATATATGTGGCATGTTTGAAGTACACTGAAACTACACTGATCTTTTGTAGACATTTGAAATATTATAAATAAATAGGAAGCTAAAAAAAGATGTAAAAAATTCATTACAATTTTAAAATATAAACTATATGTATGTATGAATGTATCATGTTCTGTCTAATGGACAAATAAATTACCAAGTTAATGAAATGAATGAATGAAACTTTGACCTACTTTTCCCAAAATGTAATGACATCTATTCTGGGTTACTGTCAATCTATAAACCCAATTTTGTATGAATTCAACCAATAGTTTTGCTGCTAGAGACATTTACGTGGTGCCGGCTCCACTCGACTCAGCCTATTTCCATATCAATTACGAAAAAGGACCTGCCCTGTGTTCCAATATTCATACTTTCTGTACTTATTGTACTTAGTTTGAGTATGAAGGGTGTTCACATTAGGATTACGGCGAAAATAAGTGTACTTAATGTACCCGGATGGTGCACTCATAACGGTCAAATCTTGAGGTGTGGATCTATGTACACTTTTCGCCCACAACGACCGCCATCTTAGCTACGTAACGGAAGAGGCGGATCCAATGTGGCTCGCGCCTGCAGCTGCTGAACCTTAAAAATGTAAATTTTGCCGTTTTACATACTCCTAATCGCATGACGTACAATTAATTTAATTACACTTACGGGAGAAAAGGGTTAAAATCTTCTGAAAATCGGGGGTGTTTTTTTGGCGGACGACGAGGCGCGGTGGTAGTCATGATCGTAATTTCCGGTAAGTGCACCATGGAGTATGTGATTTGGATCGACACTTACCTGCTGAAACCCATGCACTTATTAAGTACGGACAGTGTACTATGGGTAAGTGTACTCAGGAAAGTAGGGATATCGAAACAGGGCTCTGGAATCTGGTACTAGTTTTTTGGTATCACCTCCGCCGAGGTTCCAAGCGATACTAAACCGTGAGGTATTAACACTACAGACCGCTGACAGGTCGGACAGTTTTGTCTATGACCCGCCATTTTACAAAACACAAATGCGGAAGTAGACGGTAAATACAACGGTACATTAATCCACATGATAACAGCCCCAAACTACACCTTGGTCTGTCGAAGAGATTCAGTTTTTGGTGGCCGACATAAAAATTCAGAGGAGACAACACGCAACGAGCGAGCTTTCAGCAACTTTCTGAGCAGACGACACGGAAATAAACACGACGCATCGGAATACCAAGTAGAACCGGGTGTTGTACCAAGGTAAATATCCCTGCTCAGAATTGTTTCCCCTGGCCGCGAGAGGATAATTTTGACTTTATCGCACAATTATGACTTACCACGGGGATTTTTGTTTTTCAGTCCAATTAAAAAAAAATGGTGAGTAATAATTATGTCATAAAAAATTTGAAATTATGAGGTAAAAAGTCATAATAATGGCATAAGAAAGCCATAATTATGAGATGTATAGTTGAAATTATGAGTTAAAAATTGATTATGCTGGGGAAAAAAATAGAAATTATGAGATAAATAGCTGAAGTTATTAAGTAAAGTCTTCATCATGAGATAAGAAAGCCATTACTATGAGCTAAAAGTCATAACAATGACATAGGAAACCCATAATTATGAGCTAAAATTCAAAATGAGGTAAAAAGTAGTTATGACATAAGAAAACCATAATTATGAGATAAAAGTTGAAATTATGTGGGGAAAAATTAAAATTATTAGATAAATAGTCAAAATTATGAGGTAAAAAGTTATAATAATGACATAAGAAATCCATAATTATGAGCTAAAAGTCGAAATGAGGTAAAAAAAGAAGTAACTATGAGATAAGAAAGCCATAATTATGAGATAAATAATTAGTTGGATTCATGAGATAAAGAGTCAAAAAAATTAATGTGTCCAATGCCAAGGGAAACAATTCTGAGAGGGGATGCGTACCTTGGCACAACACTTGTACCATGTAGTGGAAATGCTGCATTAGTGAAGGGGAAAAAAGATTATAAAAATTCATACAAAATTAGAACTTTGCCCTAGTTTTCCCAAAATGTAATGAGATCTATTCTGGGTACCTGGCAAAGCAGAAACTCTATTTGGTATGAATTCAACCAATAGTTTTGCTCCTAGAGTGTTAACAAACAAAGCCAACCAAAAACAACACCCTTTGTCTCTCCTTTTTTTTGGGGGGGGGGGTGGGGCGTGTTAATTAGCATATTTTATATAGGCGAAGAAGTTAAGTATAATTACAGCAATAATCAGAATTTCTTCCTTTCATCGCTGCTCTTCACTTTGATGATGCTGAAGAGCAACTCTTTTCACTGCTTTTTGTCCATTATGTAATTTTAATTCACATTGCCATCAATCAGAATGATGACAGATAAAAAGATTTTCAAGTGGTTAATAAAAGTGTTATAATATTCTGACCTCTAAAAGTGTAAAATGTGTTATAATGAACAGAATAATTACAGCAACAAGT
This sequence comes from Ostorhinchus rueppellii, assembly GCA_030068375.1. Lineage (NCBI taxonomy): Eukaryota > Metazoa > Chordata > Actinopteri > Kurtiformes > Apogonidae > Ostorhinchus > Ostorhinchus rueppellii. Next base: position 12,509,965 of record JAQQZY010000011.1, read on the forward strand.
ACCTCAGCATTCACTGTAGCTGCTTCTTGCACCGTTTCAGTCATGACACGTAACATAGGGAAGATGTATGGTATGTTTTTAATAGATACAACAATTTGAGGCGCCACATGGGTCTGTTACTCCAGCGAAGTCCCAGGATATCCATAAAAAGGTTTTAATTAGTAGGTTCGAGAAGTTGCAGTCTCCTCAATGTCACCACATTTTCAATTAAAGGACTTTGATAACATCCAGTGGGAGTTTGGATGAGAGGAGAGTGGGTGTTTACTTACAGCTTATTATCTTTTATCTGCAGAAAGTGGGTGGTAATGTATTATCCTCTCACTCTACATATCATACACCTTGGAGGGAAAGCTTGTGAGCGAGTGTAGGTGTTCATCAGCATCATCTTTTTACATTTTTCACTGTCAGAGTGAAATGCTCTTTTTTTTCTCTCCTTTTCTTTCATTCCTTCGTAGGTATCTTTACCTTTGAGAGTGCCAGCCAGAGGGTGAGTGAGAGCGTCGGTGTGATGGAGGTAAAGGTTCTCAGGACGTCAGGAGCCCGAGGCCTGGTCGCCGTACCATACCGAACTGTTGACGGCACGGCTAAAGGAGGGGAGGACTACGAACTGGCCGCTGGCAAGCTGGAGTTTCAGAATGATGAGACCATGTGAGTAGGAAGTATCAGTAATGGTTTAGGACAAGGCTATTCAACTCTTTTTTTTCCCATGGGTGAAATTATCAGAATGCTATGGAAAGTGGGGTGGACCCCTGTAGTATTATTCAAATATTAGATGTACAATTGACACATATAGTCGCGGAAAAAATTATTAGACCACCCTTATTTTCTTCAGTTTATTATTCATTTTAATAGACGTCACAACTAAAGGTCTGTTTGTAGGGAAACATATAATGATAACAACAAAAATAGCTTATAATAGTTTAATTTCAGAGCTAATATCTATCCATTTTCCATGTTTTCTTGGTAATAACCAAAATCACTTCAGTTCTTACATCAATATCTATGACAAAAACAGTGCTTTTAGACATTCCATGTTTTCTTTTCTATCTGTTTTAGTCACATGATACACATAGGAGTTAGGACTGGATTGGATAACTATTGTTTTTGATGACTTTTAATGATCTAAGAATTTTTTCCGCGACTGTATCGGCATCACGTTTTTAACATTTTAACCTGTTGCGTTCAATTTCAGTGTAACACACACCATCACGGTCACAGTAACTGCTGGCTTTTAGTGCAAGTAAGAATTGTAAACATAATGTTCATTCGAATTCATGGCTATGGATATAGTTTACTTCTCTGACCAATTAAAACACACACACACACTCGCCATTTTTATATTAAAGTCCATAAACAAGTGGACACAGGCAGTTTTCTGTATGTGCTGAAGGGATGAACAAAAGTCAGTTGTTAAATTTGGTCAACTATGCGTGTCTTCTGTGTTGAATGCGCCATGTTTTCATATTTAAGCCAGTGTCTCTGGCCTTCTGTAAACAGTAGTCGCTTTTCCATTGACCCTCAAATATCGCAAATAACTTGCGCATAAAAATGTACCTAATGGAAAAACGACAATTTCACCAAAACTCAAATTTTTCGATTAAAGGTTTTTGTGCTGGCAAGAGGCAGTTTTTCGGGTGTTGTGAAATTGGTATATTTTGCAAAACTGCAATGGAAAGACCTTTTTCACAAGTAGTCATGTGAATAAAAGAAAACACACCTGGAAACAGAATAATTTTTTAATTTTGTATGGAATAGAGGGGTAACAGATAAAAATAATGAATATATCTGTAAATCATCACCATATTTACGTTCGTCACCATGTTTATGGAATAACTTCTCGTGTTATCTCATGATAATAAATAGTCAAATCATCGCATTTGTGATTTAATGGAAAAACTGACACTACACACTTCTGGTTTTTTTTTTTTACATTTAGTAAGTATCGGTAAAGTTTTGTGCATAAGCCTAATGGAAAAGCGACTAGTTACAGTGCTGCAAAGTAAAGTGTTGCAAATAGGCATATGTACTATTTCAGAGCTGTTAAACTATTGTAGAGGGTAGCGGGGCTGCCTGTTTAATAGCTGTGCTTTAGGATATCACTTTATGTCCACCTATACCCTTTGCATATCAGTGCTAAAGTTCTCCTCATTGATGAATTTTGACCCTTAAAATTGCTGGTAAGCTCTGCTTTCGGGGCACCAAAGGGATCATATTTTGCCTCAGGCTAAATATGTTGAATTGAGACATTCACAAATCACCATGTAGGTTAATTGACTGTTTAACATGCATTTGCTTTATAAATAGCTCCATTAGAAAGATAACAGAGTAATAATGCCACTCTTCAAGGTACACTACTCTGCATTTAAATCCACGCACAATCATGCACACACTCACACAATGCTCCTGCGTCCTTGGCCACATGCATTTTTAATATGCTGATGTTAGCGGTGTTAAATTGACCAATACATAAAGCGGTTGGGAATGCAGTTTTCCTTTGCGCCTCCCGGGGCCTATAAAGCAAGTGCTAGGTTCGTGTATGTGTGTGAAACTGTGTTTGGTGTTACACTTCTATCTGCATGAGCACCGGTCTGAGTTTGGAATGGTAAGAAGGGGTTCATTCATGTGGAATGAGGGTTAAAATCTGGTCATGGTTAGGTTTAGACTCACTGTAGGTCAGACTTAAAGGCCCTCTGGGTGAGATTTGGGGGCATTTAGGAGGATCCGGTTGCAGAAATGGAATATATTATCCACAATTATGCAAACGGATAGAGACAAGAGCAACTGGGTTTATTTATATCAATTTCCATTCATTGTTCAGGTGTATTAGCATCACCTGCAATGTTTGAGTTAATATGCTGTTTACTAAAAAGCCCAAAACAGACAAAACAAAACACTGGTTCAATTGTTATAATGGATTTTTGGCATTTTTTTGGCAGCTGTACATGAGGATGGAGGGATAGTTGATATGGATGCCCTCTGTATCACATACTGAACCTTTAATTTATGCTTAAAACATGATAATTTCCAATGGTATCAAACATTTCAACCGAATTTTCAGAAAATATTGATAATGTTTATGCATATTTTTCATCTAGTATTGTTGTGTCACTTAATTGTAGTGTTCATACAACTCCATACTTTAATTAAGGAGCAGATGGACGTAAATACAGATCTCAAAAGCATGATATCTCCTAGTTTTACACTCTCACAAACATATCAGATGATTTTTTTTAGCCTTTATTTAACATTTGGTTCAGTATCTCTTGATGACCAGTGGCATGTCATTGCTGCTTCCCATCCAAAGTGGCATTTATGCAAGGAAAGTTAGTTTCATTTGTCTACACTTCCATTTCCACATGAGCATAAAAACCTAACAGATTATTTTCTCACTCTCATACTCCTTCTCACTTTATTATCTCTTTTCTTTTGCCTTTTTGTAAGTTTTGCCTGTCCTTGTCATCTGAAATCCCACTTTTTTTAGAGTTTAAGATTGGGTTTAATTCAGGTATGATAAGATTTATAGTTCTAGGCTCAGGAGCTGTGCACTGCATTATGTTGATTAGGGTACTCACACATAAAAGAGTGTACGTGTGTGTGTGTGTGTGTGTGTGTGTGTTAGATGAGTTTTTACAGCGGTGCTAGAAGCATGCCAGCTGATACCAGGCGGCCTTTGGGTAGGAGAGTCTCTACAAGGGCAGAATGTGAGTGTATGTGTGTGTTTGTGTAGAATGATGTAATATCAATTACACTATCACGTCCTGCAAAGCTTGGTAGTGAACAGTGAGGTCAGCAAAAGGGGAAGGAGGGAAAAAGGATGGAGAGAGATAGCAGAGACCGAGATAAGAGCGTGAGAGAGATATACTGTTGTATCAAGCCTGTCTAGTAGTGCAGTAATAGTCTGTTACCGGGGTGTCGATACAGGAAGCTGAATGGAAGACTAATGCCACTGTAGATTTTTTTTTTTTTTGCCAAATTGGGTTTCCTACAAATCCAAGGTTATTTGCAACCCAATTACCAGAGTGAAACACTGCTAATGGACATCAAACATATACATGCCAGTCAATGATGACAGACAAATCCATGTTTTTGTACGTATTTCAGTTGATTTTCAGTCTAGAAGCTTGTTTTGGTGTGTAAGACAGCTGCAGTTTGTTGTAAAAAGAATAAAATACCATTTATGTTTTGTGTGAAGTGCATCTTTCTCATATGATGCATGTCGACAACACTAAAGGGGTGGCGTTGCAGAACACTTTATCTTTATAATGATGTGTAAGATGTGTAAAACAGAAGAGGTCTATTCATGTTGAAAGCTTTTGAACAGACTTTAGGGTGTGTAGACTTTTATTATGGATGCATAGATAGATTTTATAGGATTCTTCAATGTCATAAAATAAATGTATGTTATTACCAGTCATGAAAAAGAAAGTATATATCTGGACACAAAAATGAGCAGGTCTTAAGCAAAGTTTAAATATTATTTAGATTCGATTCGATTTATTGTCATTGCGCATATTTCAGAGTAACGAAATTGCATTCCAAATTACAACCAACCAAGATCACATAAACACAGACATAAACATGGGGATACAGGTACAGTTGTAACTGACGATTCGCAGCGAATGCGCTCCGTTTTTGCAGATGTGAGAAAGGAAAAAACAGGGGTTCGAGGTGAGAAAAAAAGACAAATGCCAACCTGTAGTCATACACTATGTGTTGGTATTTGTGAAAAAAAAAAAGCCTCTGGCAGGAAGCCCAACAAAACAACAGTTACACACAGGACTAGCACGTGATGATCCGGGAAGGCGAAGGGAAGCGACCTTCAGTTGTTATGAGTAGGAGGAGAGACTGGAACCAATGGGCGCTGCCCTACTACTCCTTCTCTTTACGCCTGAAGAGTCTGTGACACGAGGGGGGGCAAACGAGGTGTTGAAAGAGTGTTGTGTGTCTTCATATTGGGCCTTGAACAGTTTGTGCATGCAGATGCGTGCATGTGTACCAACACCGAGTCTGTGTCAGTGGAGGTCAGTGAAGAGAAGAGATAGCGACGAAGCTCCGGTTTACATTCAAGGCTAGAGAGATTGAGAAACTGTCCTTGAAGACAGAGACAGTAGAAGAATCAACAATTTCTGATAACCTACTACTGCATCTGTATGCAGAGAGGGTCCTGCTTCGCCCAGTTCCCCCTTTTTAGGGTCGAAAAACACGTGACCATTGGTTTTTTCTTTTTTTTTTTTTTTTTATCTGAAGCCGGCGTGATCCAGCTGGGCTCCAACATTCTCCAAGTTGGTATCCGTTTTCTTGCAGAGTTCAGGAACCGAGTCCATTTTATGGTTCTGCTCAGACTGCGTGACAGTCTGAGTGTTGATCACCCTGGTCAGATAGTTGACTTTCCCTTCCAGCTGCTCCACGCATGCCTGAAGAGCAGCTAGGTCCTTCTTAATTTTTTGGTATCTCAGGAAATCACCGGCTCCAATCAGTGAAAAAAAGAGAACCATAAATCCAAAAATCCAGACGTCCTTTGCGTCTTCAATAGTTAAATCTTTTTTTATTCATTCATCTTCTATACCCGCTTTATCCTCACTAGGGTCACGCGGGTCGCATGGAGCCCATCCCAGCTGCTTAGGGCGAAGGCGGGGTACACCCTGGACAAGTCGCCAGTTCATCACAGG
>JAQQZY010000011.1:12521083-12536046 GCA_030068375.1 Ostorhinchus rueppellii
TTATTAGTGATGCAATAGACAAGACAGTGAAAGCAAACAAGCAACAACATACAATCAAACAAAAACAATAACAGTAATAATGATGAACAACAGAGATGGCAACATCATATTACAAAGTTAAGTCCAGTAAATCCGCACACCTGAACCAATTAATGATCAGCTCATCATCCAGCTCAGTAGAAGCCTGATAACGATGTAATGGCTGCCAGGTGTGCTGGAAGAGGGAAATATCTAAAACATGCAGGACATTGGGCCAACAGGACTGGATCTGAGAACCAATAATTTAGACCATCATTAGACACACAGCCTGGTCAAAACAAACAAACTCCCATACTATTTTGTTGGATGTTTAGCTTTGATTACAGGATGTATTCACCGTGGCATCATTTTGACAGGTTTATGCAATGTCACAACATGTGCAGTCACGGAAAAAATTATTAGACCATCAGACGTCATCAAAAACAATGGTTATGCAATCAAGTACTAACTCCTGTGTGTATCGTGTGACAAAAACAGACAGAAAAGAAAACATGGAATGTCTAAAAGCACTGTTTTTCATCAGTCCAAAGCCATAGATATTAATGTAAGAACTGAATTGATTTTGTTTTCTATCAAGAAAACATGGAAAATGGATAGATATCAGCTCTGAAATTAAACTATTATTAGCTATTTTTGTTGTCGTCATTATATTTGTCCAAACAATTGTACTTTTAGTTGTACCAGGCATTAGAATGAACAAGAAATTGAAGAAAACAAAGGGTGGTTTAATCATTTTTTCCACAAATGTATTTCCATCCATATTAGTCATCTTGGAATAACAAAATCCACTGATGTTCAGACCTGGTCATTTAGTTTTCAGCTAAACCTGACCAACTGAATCAACACCAGATCATAACACTACCCCCACAGGTTTGTACTGTAGGCACTAGGCATGATGGGTAATCACCTCATCCATCCATTACTCTGCAACATCAGTGGTTTCTTGAGGCTACACATCTATTAAGTCTGAATCCTTGGGGTTTTCTTTACTTTGTGCATTTGTGAAAAGCACTTTAACTATTAAATATAACTCTGAATTTTAATGTTGATTTTTTTATTTTTTTTTTTAATGATTTACTTTGATCAAATGATGGGATATGTCCTTTAAAATGGTTGTTTAAGAAATGACAAGCTACTCGCTGCAACAATGAGTTTTAAATAACTTGTTGCATCTGAAACATATTAATAACTGCAGGAAATATCACATGGAAGGCTCTTACATACAGTATAATATTTCCTACAAGTTGAGTTTCAGGAATAGTTTAATAATTTCACAACGTTACAGTAAATGCAGTAACATCATCATAAAATGTCAACTTAGTTCAACTTTACAAAAACATAAAACACATGGAATCTCTTGTTCCAGTTGAATAAGCTCTGTATAGTGTAATCCCAGCATCCTGCCATGTTGCGTTATGTCTTAATGAAGCCCAAACATACATTTTTTTTGTGTTTTTGACAAAGCTGTCAGAGAAGCTGTGATCATACTTAGCTGCTAGTGAAGCAGTCGTCAGCCTGTAAGTTTTAAACAACACATTCTCCCGTTGGCGAGATGTTTCTTGGAATTAAAAAAGACACGCAGGAAACACGAGGAAAGTGAAAGTGAAATGTGTGTGTGTGTGTTGGTGTCAGAACTTCTAAAGTGTTTGATATTTGCAACCTGTTTCTCCGTCTGCTGCCAAAGTAAGGTGACTAACCCGAAGCTGTTCTGAAAATAAAACATCCTTTGAACTCCAAATCCCCCAGAGCGGTGGCTGTATGTGTGTGTGTGCTGTGTATGTGTGTGTGCTTAACTGTGCCTGTAAATACAATTACACTCGTGCTTGTAGTATGTGTGATCAAACTTGCTCGCTGCTGCAGGTGTGTATCGACAGCATGCAGAATGTTCTCCTGGCTATCTTTGCTACTCATTTCTCTCAGCGGTTTATATCATTATCATGCGCACACACACACACACACACACACACACACGCTCGGTAGCATCTTTAGCATTCACTAAACAATCAGCTTGTCTGCACATTGTGCCCTTCCTCCGTATCAGCATATTGCTTAATAAACTGTTCATAATTATCCTGAGATTAAACCAGTTCCAGACAGCAGCCTGGATGTTCCTCTTCAATGTCAGTGTCTGAAAGGTCTGGGAATGTTAACCAGATGTGATGAGCAGACACACAACACTATACCCTGGGAATAGAAGCATGGGCGATACTATTACCCCCTCATACATGCAAATATAACACTGTTATGCTTTTGGAATCTTTGCATACTTTAAATCCTATACGCTGAAATTCAGCGCTGGGTTGCATTTGTCACAAACAGAGCGTGCATCCTTATCGGTTTGAAGGCATGCTGCTTCCTGCTGGGTGTATTATGCATCAGAGTTGGTATTAGGGAAAACCAACTTAAAATCATTTGACACAAAAAACTGCCTGTGGAGTCCCAGGCAAATAAGCAGAAAATGAAATGTCTCATTTAAAGCATCATCACTAGAAATAAATAGTTATATTACACAGCACAGCTCCAGTAGAAAACACAAAAACACTGACTTTACAGCGCTAGCAAAACATGTCACACAAACTACTGCAGGTTAAAGTGGACAAACTGGACATTTTCAGTGCAAACAGACTCTAAAGGCTATAAACGGCTTAAAGGTAGATTATGGTTTTTCTATGAGTACATGTCTGTTAATCAAAATAAGAGCAACAGATGTAGAGCCACTGTGACTATATATTAATGAAATGGAATCGCTGTTTTGATATAAAAGGTTAAAAAGGTAAATAGGTTGAAGTTTAATTAAAAAATACTTTCATTATTTAGAATACAGGAAGTGAAGTTGCAGCGCCGTTGTTCCATCGTCTGGGAAGAACCCTGTAATGAAAACGCTTTAAGAAATTCACACGTTTTATGAACGTCCTCCTGTTTGAATTATGTGCAGCCGTATTGTTCATTCTTAAATGTCAAAGGTAGCATTGTTGGTATGTATCTACTGTTCTACTTCTTATTTTTTGCCTGTTATGATTCCTTTGTTTGATTTTGTGTCATTTAGGTGGAGATTTGCTAATGTTTGAACCTAAGTTGATTGCTAGCTCGCAGGTTGTATGAGGTCCCGCTATGCAGGAATTTATGAGCACAGTATGCGAGTTAAATGACTGACATATCATGTATCAGCAAACGTAAATGTTTATTCATCTATGTATGGTTAGCGCTGATTAGGCAATGTTGTGTATGTTTCAGTTTCACACTTTCCACGCACGTCAATAAACCTGTGGACGGCGAAATCAGTCTTCAGAGTCTTTGATGTTTGGGAAGAGTTTAGTTGGCTGTCAGTGTATGAAAGTTATCCTGAAGACAGCATAATAGCTGTGAGTAATTTCACAAATGGGATAAATGTGACACAGTGAAATAGGCCATTAGATTAGATTAGATTAGTTAGATTAGTTAGACATCATTGATCCCACAATGGGAAAATTCACTGGTCAAGGCAGCAACAGAATAAAGTGTAATGTATTTCTTCCAACCAGTCACTGAACCAGCCCATTTTAATGAGCACAACTCCTCATCTGTATAGATGGGATAATTAGTGGAATTACCTGTGTTAAATAAACAGGTAGAACCAATAAATGGCAGGACTTTTTTCTTCATGGTGCTGGGATTCTCCACCGCTGCCTAAAGATGGCATAATAATACAGAAGACAAACAATATAATAAAATAGTAAGTAAGTAATCAAAAGTTAGTGAATCTGGTAAATCCTTTGAAGGGTGGGGGTGGAGCCTATTCCAGGTGCCAACAGGTGAAGGCCTAGACATGACACCAGTTCATCAGTATCACATTCACACCTATGGGTAGTTCAGAATGACCAAAGAACTTACACTGTGAAAAATATAAACACACCATGCGACACTAACTTTTTAATAGCAATAGATGCTTTACAATATGTTAAATCATACACAGTTTATTCTGTTGATCAGTGCGGTACAGATTATCCTCTGTTAGAACGTGATAGTGGTGTCTGGCATTCAGGGACAGTCATGTGGACAAGGTGAAAGTGCCAAAGGAATTACAGCTCCATATCTCATGTATCCACCATTGGCTTTCCATTGAGCAACACATCATCTTCTCATCGAGTTGATAATATTGTCAATTGTGGCCAGTGGTTTATTATTCTGCTCCTCTTTGAAAGCCACACAGAGCAGTGGGTTTTATCCAGACCCATTCCCGCATGATTTGCAACATCTGTGGCATGGTGACATCTGAGGAAATGTGACATTTTGAGGCGCCCTTTTATATTGTCCTCAGTAGAAGGAAGGTCTGAATACTGTTAATGGTGTTTGAGCAACGTCTGGACTAGAGATGTGAACAATTACTTGACTATCAATTAATTATTGATAAGAATTTGCTCAATTAAGCTATTAATTGTCAGTTAATTGCCTTTTTCCGTGGTGGGATTTGTGGTGTCGACAGTAAGGGGCAGTTTCTCATCTTTTCATCTTTCATTTGGATGTTAAGAGGCTCCGTAGTTACCGTGGAAACACGGACATATTCTACAACATTGATTCACCAGTAAAACCCCTAGAGTTGGATCAATGATGGTGGATGGAGACTAGGGGTGTTAGAAAATATCTGTTCTGCAATATATCGCGATATTTCATTTCGCAATACTGTATCGATATTTTTAGGTATTTATTGAAATGCAGATTTAGCATAAATTCATTTTTATTTCTTGGGTTTTCTTTATTACGTATATTTTATTTATTATTATTTAACACTGTTTTATCAAATAATGGTTACTTGAAGCATCCTAAAAGCACTTTTTACAGTACACTTTTTACTCGCACAAATATAATGTTATGAAGTAATAGAATATAAACATTTGAGTAGGATCTTCAACTGTAATGACTGTAAAATATTATTTAGGTTTTAACAGAGGAACATTGTGTGATGTAGCATCAGATCCTGTTGTGATCAAATAAAAATTAATTTAGCATTTGTGCAGATTTCTGGTGTAATTCAGTTCGTTAAGGAAATAATCATTTTTAAAAGAGAAACAAACAAAAAAATGGCCTTTTTAACAGTATCATGATGTATCGCGATATATCGTATCGTGATCCTAGTATTGGGATTTGTATCGTATCGCCAGATTCTTGCCAATACACCGCCCTAATGGAGACACTGAGTTTCTAATCAGTTAATGATAAATTTTGCTTAAAAAAAAAAGTCTCTCTTTCTTCAGTTTTCTCTCTTTCTGATATAATAATGTTCAACTTCAATCTGACCTTTTATGAACAACATCTAAAACGTACAGGATACTGGCCCTTGAGGATCAGGATTGGACACCCCCGATCTACATGGACAGTAAATACCCAATGCTCACTGAAAAAAGAGGATTATAATACATTTTGTTAAGTATCTTAAAAAAAAGTTGCGTATACAGAAGAAATTATTATGGAACTGAGACAAAAGTAACACTGGGTCTTTATGGGTTAAATATATATGAATTGTCCCAACAAAAGTTCATTCCATGAGTATAGTTTCATACTCACCCTGATACTGGGACCTATTTAAAAGCAGTCTCATGAGGGATAATTCACTTTCACTGTTCACTTCACCCATCCCTATAAAGACATCCTACAGGTAGACAGCCTCCTCAGAAGCAGGATTTAGTGACAGTATAGAAAACAGAGACCTAAAGGGACTATATGAGCCACGCAGTTGGAGGGCGTATTTATTGTGCGTTCCAGGACAGTTGTCGTCCTTGGAAGTTACGTTACTTGCCTGTGATGTTTTCCGCTGGATTTCACCCGCCCCTCGTCCTTTCAGGTTCAGAATGGAGCCTGTTAATGGGCAGATAAACACTCTCCTAAGCCTCTTCCTCCTCCTCTTCTCCACTGAAGAATGTCAGGATTCCATCATCCACATCAAGGTTTTGGTTTTTTTTTTTTTATAATTCAACAATGTCCTGTTTGTTACCTTAGCAACTCCTGATTCGGACTATTGCAGTAATGACAAAGGGAGATGAATAAAAGAAAAGAAAAGAAAATAAGATGGAGAATAAAGAGAGAAATTACAGTTGTTTTGTTGTATTTGGATTGGTTTTCTCTAGGCGATTTGTTTTTCCTGCTGTCATCTGTCTCCTTTAAGACACGATGATTACACTCCTTTCACTTTCCTCCTGTTGCTAATTCTTTCACTTTATTTCTCCGTCATTGATTTGATCTTTTATTTCATTTTCTTTTTATACGCCACATTTAAAAGCACTACTGCTGCCGCTGTGTGCCAGTGCTTAAGTGTGAGACGCGTATTCATTGTTCGGCCTTTAATTAGTAAATGAAAATATTCAATAGCCAAATGGATTACAATAACCGAAGAGCAAATCACATTTTGGCACAGTCATGGTCTGCCTGACGGAGAGAAAGACGGAGAACTGAAAGGTTTAGAAAAGAAAAGAGGACCGCATGATTGAGCCAATGAGCAAAAATAAAGATGCAGTGAAGGAAAAAAAAAAGAAAATAGAGTGCGATATAAAGAACACATGCTTTTATCCCGCCTTTCTCTTCTATCTTCTTACTTCTCCTCCCTCCCCATGATGCTTTGCTCTTATTTTCTCCCCCTGCCCTCCCTTTTCTTTTCATCCCCTCTAATGTCAAAGCAGTCAAACTTAAGTAGCTTAAGTCAACATCTTTAACTACTTGGGGAGCTTTCTGTGTGGGTTTCCGTCTCTATATATGTGTACGTGCTTGTGTGCATTGTATCTCTGCTGTGCATTGAAATCAATGTGGCACCTGCCATATGTTGCTTGCCTATTGACGTTTTCCTCCATAATACAGTGATTTCAATGGCAGCACTTCAAGCTTCAATCACAGTCTTAACCCATTTTTAATCCCCCGCCTCTGGCTTCTCTGCTTCTCCCTCCCCTCCGTCATCTTTGTCTTGCAGCACTGCTGTAGAACACTAGTAAAGTCTATTGATTTGTGAGGCAGCAGCCGACAGTAGAAGTTACAGTCGCACTTAGGGGTTTTACAGTAGTGTTTTAGACAGGTATCGGAAGGTTGCGATGCTAAAATATACAACTGCCTTCACTTGAAGCGGCATCGCTTTTGAAATGGTAACCCTGACATCTCCGTCTGAGCCCGGGTATCTGCTCACTTTTTTTCTTCTTCTTCTTTTTTTGTTATACAACGCTACCATTTAGCGTCCTTGTCATTCCCTGTTTCTGTTCTCTTTCAGTCTGCTTCTCTTTTAGTACGTCTTAGCCCTGCATCTCTCCCTGTGGTTATTTTTTCAGCCCTGCAGTCCCAGCAATTTTCTCTGCCAAGCACACACACACACTTGTACAAACACACCCTATGGTCAAACTCCTGCACCCGCACACAGACACAAGAGCATACACACACACACACACACACACACACACACACACACACACACTGTAATCACAGCTTGGAGACCCTCTGTGAGCTGTGTGCATGTCCCTGCCCGTCCATGCCCATGATTAAAGCCTCGACAAGGGGTGGATGCAACCGCTGCCCCTGTAGGATCCCCCTGAGCGCCTCCCCGCTGTGTTAGAGAACCAGCGGCCCCCACCCAGCCACACCAAGACCACATTAAACTCCACCAACCAGTCAGGATGTGGGAGAAGCTCCAGGGTGGGTCAACCAGGGAGTCACTCAGATACACTCCAACTTGGCGTAGTTTTTTTTTAATGCATCTTCAGTAGAGTTATGTACTTCTGCATGTTCTGTGTTGCTTTCTTCCCATGTGAAGAGGATAAACTTTTTTTTTTTTAAAGTAGTTCTTCTTTGTTCTGCCATCTGCCTTTGAGGAAAAACTCTGAACATACATTCAACCTCTACCCTTGCACTTCACCCTCTTGCATTTGTAAAAGCAAAAAAAAAAAAGAAAGAAAGAAAGAAAATTACATTTTTCTAACAGTTTGTGCACTTTAACTTCCAATGCAGAGGCCAATTACTATTCCATAAAAGAAAAGCTGCAGTAATCATATTCTATACTGTAAGAAGATGAATACATAAATGTAAAATTCAGAAGTGGGAAGCAATCAAGCACGAGTAGTTACCGCATTTAAATTGATTTTCAGATATTTGTTCTCTCTTTGAGTGATTATTTTTTATTTTTACAATGTTTTCTTTTTAATCCTCCGATTTTAACACCATTATCTGTACTTTCTTTTTCTCACAGTGTCATAACTGACTTGTTACTTGTATAACTGCTGCTCCTTGTAGCACCCTATAATGAAATAATGAAATAATTTACTTAAAATGTAATAAAATTTGCACTTAACTCAATCAAATGTAATAAAACTCAATAATGTAATAACGTCACCAATGTAATAAAATATCCCGACTGATATTATCATAACATTTCTACAGATAATCTAATACCTTATTGTATTTTGGGGGATTTATCACATTTTCAGGTGGGTCTTTTTTTTTTTTTTCCCCCAAAACTGATAATGTTAAACTTGACAGATAATGTGCCCACCTGAAAATGTAATGAATTCCCAATAATGTAATAAGGTATTACATTATCAAGAAAAATGTTATTACAATATCAGTTGGGATATTTTATTACATTACTAGTGAAATTATTACATTGTTGGGTTTTATTACATTTGTGATTGAGTTAAGTGCACATTTTATTACATTTTTAGGAAATGATTACATTATAGGGTGCTACACTCCTTCCTAAAATCAGACTGATTTCAACTACATGTAGAAAATATTAGCCTTTGATACATCGGCATATAAGACATTGCATTTTAAAACACATAGACAGAGACTCTTCATGACATATCAGAGGCTGAGAATAATAAGACTGACCTAAACAGCCACCGGCGACCAAAAGCACCTACTGATCAAAAATGTTTATTAACTTTTGAACCACTAATCCTATCAATATGATTAAATAATTCAGGTAAATTCAGTTTGTCCTCTTTTCATGGTCATCAGATATGACCCATTTGGACCTTCAGAGGCTCCATAGCGAACGTGGAAACACTGTCGTCTTCTGCGCCGTTGATTCATCAATAAAACTATGCAGTTGGATCAATGACAGTGTTTGCAGATGCTTGTCAGTGGAATAATGTCACTTTTCTATAACCTTCAAATTCACTCTGAGCTTTTATGATCATCTACATCAGGGGTGTCCAGCACTGGTCCTTGAGGGTCAGTATCCTGCATGTTTTACATGTATCCCTCTTCTAACACACCTGATTCACACGATAAGCATATCATCGAGCTCTGCAGAAGCCTGATAATAACGTTCAGGTGTGCTGGAAGAGGGAAACATCTAAAACATGCAGGATACTGGCCCTTGAGGACCAGGATTGGTGACCCCCGATCTATATGGTCATTAAATTAAATATAGGAAAATACCTGGTTTTCACTGAAAAATACAGTATGCACAGAATAATATCACTATAAATCACTTGAAAAGATTAAATGTAGCAGGATATTCTTTTGGAAGTCACCACAAAAATATACAGAATTGAAAACAATACTAAAAACAATTCTTATACTGTCAACATTTATTTGAGTAAAGCATTCAAATGAGTTCTTACTTTTATCTTTATTATTTTACTTGCTTTATCTGTACTACTTCTTGGAATAATATATTTGTTTTTGCCACTTCTGGTGAATTTTAATGATATATGGTTAGTGTTTTATTTTGTTAAATGTCACAGAATGCTGTGAAAATTGAACTATTTGGCAGTATTAAGTCTCTTATTTGACTTTCAGTGGGTTTAGTGCCTGGATCAGACCTGGTAGGATAGATTTTCTTCATCCCCTGGTGCCTTGGTGCCTTAATGAACCTAGAAGAAACACCTCCTATCGCTTGATCAACCTGAATCACACAGTATGCATACAAATAGATGCAAACAGCAACTTCAGATTTATAACTTTGTAGCTGAGAATTCTCATTTGCAGGCTTTCCTTTCTCGTTTTCCTATTTGATCAGCCGACATACTGTGCACATGTCATGATGTGTTTTGATTGGATGGAAGGCATATAGGTGAATTTAATCTGAGCTGTGACCTCTTGTTTGTGCATGATTAAATACTGTGTCGGTGGCAGCATGATGCAGCCCCAGACTGTCTGGTGCTTTGGCAGAGATCCGTAAACTCTTATCAGGCGTAAGACAAAAGCATTTAGAATTTGAAAACAAGTGATAAATGTAGTTGGCTTCGCAATCAGCTACAATCAGTTATCAGATGATTACATGGATTCTAGGAATTATTTAACTAATTCCTCTGTGGGAGAAGAATGGCGGATTTGATTTTAGATAAGATAATTTCTTCCATTTTACCTTAAAAAGCAGGAAAATGTGTGCTGCGGCTGATGGTAATGGCATTATTCGATCAACAGCTTTTTAGTCACTGCTTTCTGAGATGTATTTTGGCACCGAAATACTTGAAATAATTACACTGAGTGCTGTTTAACATTTGAAGCATGCTTAAGAATTTTGAGCAACTCATCAGCCATGTTGAAATATGTGTGCAGTATAAAATCTAGTTATTGAATGAGTGAATATTTTCATTTCAGCTACATACAAAAATACATACGTGTAAAGAACATACAGTTAGCACAATTTGTAACTGAAAAAGGAAAAAGCTGAGGCTGAGGCTTATTTCTGCTTCTCCTAGTCCCATCCTTACTCCAACTCCATATCTGAAGTTGCAGAAAAATAAAACATCAGCCAAAATTAATCTACACTCAGTTTAAGTCACATAGAAATCATTGCACTTCCACAACTCTTGATTATTTCACAACTTAAAGCTTTTTAAAAAATCGACAAGTAGCTCCACAATTTCAGTTTATCCTTCAATTGATTCCATAATTTGACACCAGTAACAGAAACACAGTGATATTTATTAGCATTTGTTCTGACTTTACATGTTTCAAACACAAACATCCTTCTTAACTTATAATTCCCTTCTCTGAACTTAAAAGTTTTCTGAATACAAACAGCTAGACTTTTACTCTTAGCACGAAACACAATTTCCATTGTTTTTAAATGTATAATATCAGGACATTTTAATAAACCAGAACCTACAAAGAATGGATGAGTAGACTGAAGATAACCAGCTTTATTTATGACTCTTAATAGCTGTTTTTTTGGTGTTTAATTATTGGGTCTGTGTTGGTTTTATACACATTGCCCCAAGTTTCCGCACAATATGACATACACTCACTGGCCACTTTATTAGGTCCACCTTGCTAGTACCGGGTTGGACCCCCTTTTTGCCTTCAGATCCTTCGTGGCATAGATTCAACAAGGTACTGGAAACATTCCTGAGAGTTTGGTCCATATTGACATGATAGCATCACGCAGTTGCTGCAGATTTGTCGGCTGCACATCCATAATGCCAATCTCCCGTCTCACCACATCCCAAAGGTGCTCTATTGGATTGAGATTTGGCGACTGTGGAGGCCATTTGAGTCCAGTGAACTCATTGTCATATTCAAGAAACCAGACTGAGACGATTGGAGCTTTATGACATGGCGCGTTATCCTGTTGGAAAGTTTTCATACATTATATCAGTAAATGCATAGTGTCCAACTGAATGGACATTTTTGTAATTCCATGAAAAATAGTTTCATTAAAAAAAAAATATTCTGCCACATTGTTTTTTGCTGTTTTGTTACTGAGACGCTGTGCTCCATTCCCAGTTCCTATTGTCTGATTAGCTAATGCTAATGCTAGCTACTGTGTGTATCAGAATTGGTAAAATGCTTAGACTGAACTTCCATGCAGGGGTAATGAAATAAGTTAACCTCTAAAGTTTGAGCTTGAGTTAGTAATTTGTAATTACTCATACTCGTATTCGTACTCGTCTTCTTCTGGTCATTTGGGTCCGGGTCAGGCAGGCAGCAGCCGAAGCAAAGAAGCCTACACAGCCCTCTCCCCAGCCATTTCCACCAGCTCTTCCGGGGGAATCCTGAGACGTTCCCAGGCCAGCCCAGAGATATAATACCTCCATATATAATACCAGCCCGCCCACCCTGCGAAGGAAACTCATTTCAGCCGCTTGTACCCATGACCTCATTCTTTCGGTCATTACCCAGAGCTCATGACCATGGGTGAGGGTCGGAACGTAGATCAACCAGTAAATTTGTAATTTATAGTTGGTAATGATTTAATCATCAGCTGTATTTCCATATAATGTCCAGAAAAGCTTACAACGAGGAAAATGTAAAATATATGTTTTCATAAGCAGGTGGCACTGCAGACTACATTACATATGGGACTCAAAAACACTAAGTAGAACATTTTGCTGATTATTTTCTTCTACAATAGCTCTGTTTTTTTTTGACACAGGAATAATTCAGTCTCATCAGTCCATATGAGCTGTTGTAGTATATATTTTTTCACAGTTTATCGACAAAAAAACAAACAAAAACTGATCAGTCAATTGACTTTTAAGGTTACTATCTTAGAATTTATGAAACACACATTTCCATTTCTTATACACACATTTAGTCTTTGGTGAAAAACTACCTCAAGTGAGCAGAGGATTGTTTTGTGTCATTTCCATAAACGACTTCTGTTTTATAGTATTGTGTTTTGTATACATACAGTGCTTCATGACAGGTCTGGAATAGATCTACTCTACTCCATCTGTCTATGATGAGACTGATCATCTAGTCTGGCGTGATACACCTGCGACCTGTTTAGGGTCACAGTCCGTAGTTTGAGAAACCAGACAGTGACATGACAAATGTACGCTGCTGTTGAAGAGTGATGAGCCAGTTCCTGACTGCACTAGCTCAGGGTAATCTGGTATGATATGCACACACACACACTCACACACACACACACACACACAGACGGATCTGCACATAGACTCAGTGATGTCACAGTGATTAAATCACTAATAGCTTGCGGAGGAGACGATGTGACTCACACAAGCTCTTCATCTCCACTCGCATCTCTTACCCCTCCCCCTTGGTTTCTTTCCAATACAATCCTTCTTCTTGTCTCCATTGCTTCTATCTTCCTGCCCCCCCCATTTTCCCCTATCCCTCTCCCTCTTATTCTCCTGTCCCCCTTTCCCTCGTCTTTTATTTTGTCGTAACCATCTCCTTCACCCTCCTGATATCCCACTTTGCCCTGATCTGCCCTCTTTTCTCCACATCCATCCACCTATCACTCATCCTACCTATCCTTTAATAATCTGTTTTGTTTTATTATTTTTTTTGCGCTCCACCGTCACTTGATCCATCTTCCTCCCATCCTTGTCGTCTCTTCACTTTTATTCCCATCACAGATATCCTCACAGTATCTCTCTCCATTTTACCGCGTCGTACATCATCCCTCACTGTCTTCTCATTCATCCATCCATTGCATCTCACCCCTGCTGCACTTTCGTTTGCCTCTTCACTTCCTCTTACCACTTCATCGCCACCCCCGCCCCACTTATTTTCTCACCTTTCGCTTTACCACCCTCATCCTACCTTCACTTTTCCTTTAGATTCTCTTTTTCTACCCTTTTACTTTTTGTGCTTTTTCGTGTATTTTACATGTAAGAGCGGGTGGTTGAATTTAAACAAACACCCTACGCACACAGAAGTACACGCTGCAACACTTTTTATAGGCGGTTATTAGTGTGCTCAGCGGCTTGGGGTTATTGATTTTTCAGTGTCCCGTAAACCCAATGCCATTAAAGGTTAGTGTAGAGAAGACTCCAGGTTTTAATGGTCGGTAAATACAAATAGAAGGATGCACAGATGGTGAAGAAGAGGAGGTTTTGGAGACGCAGTGTGTTGTGGTTTTACAAGGCTACATATTCATCTGAGGCCATATAGAATAAAAAGGAAATACTGTAAATACATAAGGCGTTAAGGTGAGAGCTAGATTATTGGAAAAGAGCAAAAAAAAAAGAGGAACAAGGGAAGAAAATGAGTCTAATTAGCACAAAACACAAAAGCTGTAAGAGTTCTCTTTTTTATGTTTACACTGGTTGTAAGATGTATCTCTAATGAGTTTCTTTAGGAAGTACTTAAAGTTCTCCTCTATAGGGCCTGCAACTTTCCTGTTTTAATCTCATCTTTTCTTTTTAATTGGCATCAAAGGAAGCTTTGCAAACAAAAATCTGTATCTGGATAGAAATGTGTCGACTCGTGTTCACTTGCGAATGCTTTAACGTCTCATACTCGTGCAAATCAACCACATGTGACATTTTATCGTGTCACCCTGAAATTGCATTACTATCTTGCACAAACTGAAGCGGCAAAATTTCGGTATCCCATTAAGTTTTATAGTTCACATATGCTATAATACGGAGCCACTCGAAGCACAGTAATGTTCTTTGTGGCTCATTCAATCCCTTCTCTACAATTTTCCCAGATGGTCAACGCTAAAAACCTCCTGTGACCTCCAAGTTATGAACACACTTTTGGAGCGTTGGAGGTAGAAGACGGATGGACAGATGAAGGGGACACAGGAGGGGGAGTGCAACGGGTGTCAGAGGAAGATGAATGGTTTCAGGGAGCTGCGGTAAATGAGAAAGAGGGGAAAAAGACGAATGGACGAAAGAGGGAAGGGGGCAACACAGAAGGACAGACGGAGACGACGCTGGTGGAGGGAGAGGGATGAATTGCTTGGAGAAAAGACAAGAATGAGAGGACAGGAGAGAACAGGAGCAAAGGATGGCTAGAGGGAGTGAAGTACAACAAGTAGGACAGGATGAAGACGGAGTGGAACAGTGGATGAGGGGAATGGTTCACATTTGGTGAGGCCAACTGTTGGCACTCTGGGTGGTGATGGAGGACTGAGCCCAGGAAAACAGAGGTGTGGTTGTTTTTCCTGCTCGAGTGGAAGTAAAGTTAGAAGTGTGTGTGTGTGTGTGTGTGTGTGTGTGTGTGTGTGTGTGTGTGTGTGTGTGTGCGTGTGTGTGTGTGTGTGTGTG